>QRFJ01000272.1:27674-151523 GCA_006176705.1 Cocos nucifera | reverse complement strand
CTTATTTTTGACTGCTTCTGCATAGGATCAGAGGTTCATCATTTTCAATGACTTGGGCTTCATTGTTCTCAATAATGAAACCATACCTCATAGGATGTATTTCATACCCTTTTAGACCTATCAGATAGGAGTTATGTGTTCTGGTTCTTTTATATGATTATCTGGTTGAGAAATTTCTATTTGTTTTTCTTGAACTTCACTAAGTTCAATATTTCTGCCACTGCCCTTTTCTAGGATAAATTCTTTTTCCATAAAAATGGCATGCCTACTTACAAATACCTTTTGTTCAGTAGGATGGTAGAATAATATATCCTATACTATTTCTAGGATATCCTATAAATAGACATCTGTCTGATCTAGCATCAAGTTTATGTCCAAAATTTCTTTTGACATAAGCTGGACAATCCCATATCTTAAGATACTTAAGATTAGATTTCTTACTTCTCCATATGTCATATGGAGTACTAGATACAGATTTAGAAGGAACTCTATTCAAGATGTAAATTATAGTCTCCAGAGCATGACCCCAGAAGGAAATAGGTAAATCAGTGAAGCACATCATGGATTGTACTATATCTAATAAGGTATGATTTTTTTTTTAGCTACACCATTTAATTATGGTGTATAAGAAGGTGTCTATTTAGAGTGAATCTCTTTAAATTTAAGATAGTCAAGAAACTCACTAGATAAGTATTCTCCTTCCCGATCAGATCGAAGGATTTTTATATATTGTCCAGTTTATTTTTTGACCATACTTTGATACTCTTTAAATTTATCAAAGGCTTTTAATTTATGTTTTATAAGATACACATATCCAAACTTAGATAAATCATCAGTGAATGTAATAAAATAAGAGTATCCTCCTCTAGCTTGAGTTGTCATAGGACCACATACATCCATATGTACAAGTTCTAATAACTCATTTGTCCTTTCTCTATGTCCACTAAATGGAATCTTGGTCATTTTACCCATGAGGCATGATTCACAAGTTTCCAATGATTCATAATCAAAAGGATCAAAGAACTTTTCTTTGTATAACTTGTTAATCCTAGCCTCACTAATATGACCTAATCGACAATGCCAAAGTAAAGTATTATTTATGTCATCTCTCTAACGTTTTCTATTTTCATCAATATGAAATATATTATTATCCAAACATAGAGTTAATAAACCATTGCTAAATATGCCAAAATAAATAATTTCATTAGAATATTTAATCGAGCAACCTTCGCTCGTTACATTAAGACTATAACCTTATTTTAATAACAAAGATATAGATATAATATTTCTAATGATCTTAGACATATAATAATAATTTGTAAGCTCTAAGATCTTTCCATAAGGTAACTTCAATATATTTATCCCTACAGCTTCTGCCTGGATAGATTCTCCTCCAGTGCCATAAAGCTTGAAGTCACCTTTCTTCAAACTCTTAATTTTTTACAACCCCCGCAAAGATTTGCAGATATGAAAACCACAGTCGGTATCTAATACCCAAGAATTTAAAATGAAAAAATTTAATGATAATATAGTATGTATCTTATACATACCTTTTGGTGCATTATTTGCACCAGACTTCATGGTTGCAAGGTAAGCCTTGCAATTCCTCTTCCAATGACCTACTTTGCTGCAGTGAAAATAGGTCATTTATCCGAAGACCTTCTCTTTTTTTTTTCTTCTTATTTATACCACTTTTAGTATTTAACCTTCTCTTTGAACCCTATTTACCTGCCTTCTTCTTGGAGATCCCTTCCATAAGAAGAAGAAGAGCCTTATCTTTCTTGATATGGTTTTCTGCTATCTTGAGCATATTTAATAGCTCAGGTAATGAAGAATTCAGTTTATTCATGTGATAGTTCATGTAAAACTAAGAAAATGATTCTAGGAGTGATTACAGGATCAAATCCTGACTTAACTCTCCATCCATTACAAAATCTAATTGACTTAATCAAGTGATTAGATCAATTACCATCAAAACATGATTTTGTACGGATATTCCTTCTATCATTCTTGCATAAAATAATTGCTTAGATATCTCATATCTAGTAGTCCTACTATGCTCTCCATAAAGCTCTTTTAGATTGAGCAATATGGATTGAGTGTCCATGCTATCATGCTGCCTCTATAATTTATTATTCATAGAGGCAAGTATGATGCATTTGACAGTAAGAAAATCATTTTGCCACATCTTGTATGTGAATTTATCTTCATTTGTGGCATCATTTTCTAATGACTTAGGATCAGGGGGGTCAAGAATATAAGAGAGTTTTTCTTTACTGAGTACAATTTTAAGATTTCTCAATCAGTCAATATAATTTTGACCAGTCAATTTATTTGAATCCAAAATTGAACGTAATAAAAGTGAAGAAGCCATTTAATCTACATAATAAAGAACAATACATAAGCAAATAATTCATGATGATAAACATAATTAAATTAGGATTTTAATTTAATTATGTCTCTTCCTAAAAATCATAACCCTCTTATTGATTTTCTTAGTGAGAATAAGATCCTAATTCCTTATAAAAAGTCTTGTGATTGCACAACAAACTTGTTATAAGTTCAAAGATAGGAAACTCTTTCCAATTGCATTAATGCAATTCTAAAAAAACTTTTGCCTCTAAAACATTAATAGCCTTATGTTAACACAACAAACTTTAATATTTTAGTTTAAGTAGAATCCTTTATTTCTATATAGTCAAAAATGAAATATAACTATTTTTGTAATTACACAACAAAGTAGTATATTCAAAATGCTGTAAGCATCTCAATGCACTAGATTAATATTACATCTTTTTCCATGATAGATCTTGTGGTTATACAACAGAACTAATATGGTTCTGGACATAATAAGAAAATAGTATGAAGGAAGGCCTTAATGTAGTGAATATAATATTAAGCATTTCATTCTAAAATTAAATTAATCAAATCGATCAGATAAATGGGGAAGAAATGGGAGTCCCCCCATTGCTTTCCTTAGACACTAATAAATTGGTCAAGTCAAACAATGGAATCAATTAAAAAACCATATTCTCTTTACCAATCAAGAACCATTTTTCCTAGACATCGATTGACCAATTAGACATCCTGACTGATTTAGCTAAAGATTAATTACACTACAACTTAATATAATTTTTTTTTTATAGAGGGGTTTAAAAGGTCTCAATGCACATATAGATTTAAAACAAACTAAATGTATAATAGCATTAAAATATATATATGTCAATTAACATGTATAATTATTCTAGGACAACCATCATTATATAGTGAAAACTTTTCACTATATCAGGGCAACCTTTACAGAATAATATATACAACATAATCTCATTACGATAAGTAAAAGAATATGATCTCATCATATAGAAACATGCTAAAAATATTATGTCATATTTTTTATTTATGCCATTATACTATAATCAAAGCATTATATGATTTAACCTAATAAGGCTTGCTTTGATACCACTATTGGATTTGATGTACAGGGCAGAAGCATGGATTTTAAAGCAAAAATATGAAATCAAATAAACCAAACCCAAAACCAAGGACCACCTTATTAGTAATTAAATCATATAACATGCATTTATAATATAAAAGAAAGTATTAGAACATACCTCTTATCGCTAAACCCTAAATTGATCCTGATCGTCGGTAGCAGTCTGTCAGGATTTTCTCCAGGTGCCCACGTGTTCACCCTCCAATATTGATTTACATAGAGACTTGACCAAGATACCAGCACTTTTGATTTATATAATTAAAATTCTTATAATAAAAATTTTAATTAAATGGGTAAGACCTTCTTAAGCCTTTATGTCACATTCCTTGCCCTTCCTTATCTATCTTTCTTTTTCTTTTGTCTTCTTAATTTTCCTTCCTAATCTCTTAGTCTTAAGATGACTTCTTGTCCTTATAATGACAAGGTCTAGACAAGAGAAAGAAAGAAAGAAAATTAGATAAAAAGAAACTCTTGTAAGAAAGAAAAGATAATATTCACTCACCCAGACTCTTGGTGTGCACCCCTATTTATAATGTACGTAGGGGTGCCAACAAAAAATCTCACACTCTTTCCTCATCAAATTCTCAGATCTCATCAGCCAATCTCATGCCTCATCAGTAAAAATAAGATATAGACTTAGTCCAAGAAGTGCCTTAAAGCAGAAGAACTCTTGGATTAATTCTACGTAAGTTTTTATGAAGAGTTGCAATGCTTCATCTTTGGCACCACCCTTTTCATCCATTAGATCATGAAACAAAACCATCCAATGGCTCTAAAAAGGGATGCCCATTCAACAAGAAGGCATGGAGATAAACATTGAATAGTCAAAGTCTCGAGAGACTTTGACTTAGTCCAAGAGATGTCAAGGAGGAGTAGGCGGCATGGAGTCTTGGGCGGCAAGGGGGCTTGGGCGATAAAAACATCTTGGGCAAAAAATTTAAAAAGAAAAAGAAGTATTTCATCTATAGAAGGACTCTTCTGCACTCCATATCAGATGTCCATGCTAATTGAAAAATATTTATGCAACATAACATATGAAAAAAGTCAAAGAAGGTAGGCGCCATCTTATTCCATGCGCCAAAGAGTCCTTTGCACATGAAAGACTTCCCATGCATAAGAGAGAGACTCTCTGGCATGTGGGATGTAGGTATGTGGTGCCTAATCTGAAGCCCAATCAATCTAGGTTAATCCAACTCAAAACCAAATCTTATTTGGCTCAAATTGGATCTAAATTAGCCCAAATCAAAAGCCGATTCGAATCCAATTCGAATCCAGATGCTAGGGTTTGCTATATGTGCTAGCATATTCATCTTGGAAACATGGTCTAATCTAATTAGACCCTTAATCAATTCTCTTTGTGTGTATCTCATTGGATTCTACATCTAACCAGCAGTGAGTCAGGGTGCAATTTGACCTAATCTGGTTAGAACTCAACCAAACCGATTTAGGTCAAAACTAGCCAACCCATTTTGACTTAATTTAGAACACTTTCTAATTTAATGATCAAATTAAAATTTTAATTTGATCAAACCCACAAGACATGATTGACATCTAGCAACATATCATGACTACTTGAAAGATGTAAAATTTTGATGAAAATACCAAAAATATCATTCAGTGAAAATTACAATACAACTAGATCCTTCGATCTTCCTACATCTTGAATATGACTCTGGGTATGGAAATATGTTAATCCCAATATCATATTCATTTCTCTTTCAATCTTATGATAATGATTTATTTAATAAAATATTATAAATCATTTCTAATTTTCATCATGCTTTGATCAAAGTCTTCCTGAATCATTATTTGTTTGAAGCAGGTAGGATGCTATTTCCTCTTATCAGGAGAGATCGATTCTTTGTTAACCTACTCACAATCTTCATATATATAATCTACCATATCCAGATCATCCCATACATAACTAAGTCATGAATGAGTATGAACCAAAATATGGATTTATATATATAAGATTCTATGGTAGTTTCAGGTCAAAGGATTACATGCACAAATTCTACTATGAGAACCATCTATTGACATGTAGATAAGACTCCATTAGATATTCTCAATTTGGATCAATTCAGTGAACTCATTCTCTAATGAGCACCCACATTCTTGTATTAGTATCATACACAAGTTATTATGAGTTCAATCACCCTCTTAATCGAGAATATAAAGAATGTGCTAGTCTTATCGGAAAACATTGATCCCTAACTCAATGTTCCATCAACTAAAAATATTTAAATTAGAGTTTTAAAATTTTAGGTCTCACTAGTATGATCTCATTATAATCCTAAAACTATAGTCCTAATTTATAGAGTTCATCATAATCTTAAATAAATAATAAGACACTATATATGATGAAATAAATGCCTTTATTTATTAAAAATATCATTACATGAGTTTGGAAGACAAAGAACATCCCAAAAAAAAAATAAATTGGCTTGAGGGCATATTCTTTTCATTGGTATGGTATGCAAGTGAGATGTATGGATACATCTGCACTTAATGTGACCAATTTTGGAGCTTTTCTTCTATCAAAATTAGCCCTAAAGGATATGGGTATAAGTGTCCCTTAGACCTGAGACCACCATGATGACTTGCAGGCAACTCACTATACTTAGGTATCAAACTACCTAAATTTTTAATTCAATGATAGAAGGCTACTAGGTGCAGTCAAGTACTTGGCTTGTCGGTGTGTGAGTTAAGATGAGATTGACCCCTCTAAGTGTTGGAGCAAGTGCATCGCTATATTTCAATTTAGCAAATCCTCAACTGGGGTAGTCCATATGATGGATGCTAAATTTTGAAATACATTATGGATGAATTTTAGGATTGATAGCAAATCCTAAATCATCCTTTAAGCATCAAGGTCAAGGGGATGAATTATACAGTAACCATATTCCATAGGTTCGTTGATATTGCATTATAATTATTTGATCTATCTGAACATTGGGTACCATTACTAGATGGTCACATCGATTGGTATAGAAAATTAGTTTCTATGCTACCGACTTAGGATTCGAACCTATGGGGTCACACATAATAGGAGTTTCTACCTGATCTGATGGCTGATATTGAGTCTCGATGATCTAAGACTCGATGGTCAAGAGTCCCATTGGACTGGGACTCTATGACTAAGAGTTCCATTGGACTAGGACTCTATGATCAAGAGTTTCACTAGACTGGGACTCTGAGTACTTCATGTCCGAGACTCTCGACGATCTGGGACTTTATGATCAAGAGTCTCACTGGACTGAAACTCTATGACCAAGAGTCCTAGTGGACTGAAACTTTGAGTTCTACTTATTTGAGACTCTCTGATCAAGAGTCTCACTAGTCTGAAACTCTATGATCATGAGTTTGATTCGTTTGGGACACTGGATTCAAGAGTTCCACTAGTTTGGGACTCTTCAGAAGTTTCATATTGATGGAACTCTATTATCCAGACACCCATCCGATTGGGACTCTATATTTATTAGAGGATTAATAAGCAATTTGATTATTGATTAGCTCAATTTGATTGAGCGATGGAGATTTGATCAAGTTTGATCGAATTGGATTCGATTGGATTTGATCCGATCAGATCATGAGATGACCTAATCGCTAAGGAAGATTCGATCTTGATTTGATCAGGACCTGGACCTAACTAATTTTTAATTTAATTAAAATTTTATTGGTTTGGGTTAAGCCTAATTTGGTTGGGTTTAACTTGGTCTATTTAATTTAAATTAATGGGTTTGGTTGAAACCAATTTGAACTAAGTCAAATAAGATTTGAATTCAAACTCTCCTTAGCGCTCACCATATTTGACTTTTCCACCTTGACCCATGCCCTCCTCTAATTTTTGCATGAGATTTCTCATATAGAAATGAATGTACACCCTTCCTCTCTTCTGCCTTTGACCTGGTCTAAGGGTTGGACTAGTTCAAACTAAGTTAAATTTTGAATTCAACTTGGTTGGTTTGAAATTTGAAAAACCTAATCTCTTTCTTATCTATTCTCCATGCCTACCTATCTATTGTCGCACACTTTTTTGGTAATTTTTGATTGAGGGTGAGCAGAAGGAGAGTCCTTCTGCTCGGCACCCTCTTGGATGAGGCGTTGGAAAAGGATAAGACCCCATTTGAATTCAAATACTAGTAGTTGGTTGAAACTAGTTCAACCAATCTTAACCTATCCACTCCATATGGAATTTCTATTTATTTTTCATGAAATAAATTATGACAATTTTATTACATGAAGCCTAGGGGGTTATATTTTCATGGTAAAATTTTGAAATCAATTGGGCATTGGTTTTGAGTAAAAAAAATCCTAGAGTGAAGGTGAGCTGATTCCTATAACACTTTATTTTTTCTTTATGCCTCTACTCTCTTCTGATTTTTGTATCTAAGGACACCTAATTTTTAGATATGATCTAAATAAGGTTTATATATTTGAAAGTTATCTTTTCATGAAAACTTATTTCATAAAAAAACTCCACATAGAGAGGGTGTGAGAGGGTTTTCAGTGCATCAAGATTTTTGGGTTGAGTGAAACCCAAGACTTGGAAATCTGGGTTCGGGTGGAGAGATCAAGTGGTGTGAGCATCGGATTACCATAAAATTTGAAACACCACTTCATCATCCTACAAAGCACATATTTTAATTTTTTAGAGTATCTAAAAGATTAGAAAGAATATGATTGATTGGATCGATCATGATCAGCCATTGAAGGCCCCGTCGAGGAGCTAGCACTCCAGTAGGGCTAATCAGGACCAGGAACTCCATGTCGACCAACTATAGAGGTCGGATATGTGTGTGGATATGGTGCAATACCAAAGCATTATTCGATAGATTTAGATTGTGGTGATCAACTATTCATAAAAAAGATATTGTGTTTTTAATAGATAGATGTAGTAAAGAGTTTATGCATAGTTTTATTTTCAAATCTATATGAATGCATGCATATTGTGTTTAGATCCTTAGTGTAGGGCTTAATATTCTGATATGATCAGTAATTAATTAATTAGATTAATTAATTTTCTACTATATTTTAACTATTTTTAAATTTTTTTTTTAAAGTAGTACTGCAAACCCTGCACTGCTTCCTTCACCAGATGGTGCTAAGGTCTTTGATCCCATTAAGAAACCCTAAAGTCCAAACTATTTTGGACTCTCACCTCTTATCCCCATGTGCGCATGCCAATATGGGGCGTGTATACATTTTTTTCTTCATGAAAAATTCTCTAGGGGCGTGTGCCCTAGATGAAAAATAGGAGGTGCATGCCTCTCCTCTTCTTTCTTGCAAAGACTAGATCAATGTCTTAATGAAATGAAAACTTAGCAGGTCTTGTCCTGAAGGTTATGAAAATTGGCAGGTATTGTCCTATTCCCATCTAATGGATAGAACAATATTTTTCTGACTTGGGCAAGCTCTAGTCAAACTAGGATAAAGCCATAAAGGATTTTTAGGTGAGCCAAATCTGATTTGACTCAGTCGAGATGAATCGGAAAGACTACAAAAGAAGAATGTTAGGCTCAATCGTGTGCTAGCATAATTTTCTTAAACTTAATTAGATCTAATACAAATCAATCAAACTGGGTTAGCTCAATTGATCACATCTAGATTCAAATTCTTATTTGTATGATCTAGTTAGGTTCAGTTCCATATGGTAATAAGACATATCGTGATCTCTATCATCAACATCATCAAAACATCTTTCGATGGATCAGAACTTTTTTGATTTATCCAATAAGAATGATCGATCATCAAGATCATTCTAATTACTTTCAAAATCTATCAGTGACACCTAACAGTATATTACCAATCCATCAAAATTGAAAGTGAACCTCTCAGTGTAGCTATCTGTATGACTGAATTCTTCTATCATGAGCTCCGATAGGATTAGGGTTAAGTTGAACTTGTCAAACCCCACACCCATTATATAAATGAATCATTCGATTTGAGTTCGATGTGAAATTCTAATAGAAAATTTTTTTCTATTATATCACACTACCAGGGCCATGGACTTATGAACTTGATCTCATGATCATCATAGGACTACTCTTCTTCTACCGAGGTAGATAGATTTTCTATAGGTGCGATCCAATTCCTATAATGAACATGCTATAGCCAACATACACCTTAGAATTCCAAAGGGCTAGGAGATTGAGTTATGTTATAGTCAAACTATAACACACTCAAGATGAATGGTCGAGGCACCTTAGATTAAAGAACCAGACCATCATTGCAGCATCGAGCTTAGTCATCGACAAGAAAGTAGACTCCCTTATTACTGCTCGAAGTGGTCACGCTCAGTGCCCTCATTCTCTAACAAGTATTTGTACTCTCATTTTGGTGTCTCTATATCGTAGATTCAAGACTCATCTATCCTAAGAAAGTGATCGTACACCAATCTTTCAGATTGATCACCATCCTTATGATGATCCTACGGTCGGAAGCATTTTATGAGTTAATTATGAAAATTCATGTCTTAAATTTTCAACTCTTGAAAATATGAATTATCATTGCCATTAACTCAAAGGATGTATCACAGTCACTTTATACATAATGAGATAGAAGAAAATAATTCTTTATTAATTTTAAGTAAAAATTATAAAAATGCTCCTTAAAGTATATTATAAGTGTTAGCCAATTTGACTTCTAGGGCACTCATCTAACAAACTCTCACTTGATCTAAAGTTAATTGGCTTCAAATCTAAATTTCATCTTCTCAAGATAGGTTTCGATCTTCTACTAGCTCAATGGCTTCATCAGCAAGTCAGCCGCATTATCTATGGTGTCGACTCTTTCGACCATAATGTAACCCTTCTCGAGATAATTATGGATGAGGTGATATCGCTGCTCGATATGCTTCGACTTCTGGTAAGACCTCGACTCCTTCGCTAGGACTATAGCACTATTATTATTGTAGTATAGATGGACGATATCCGATAGCATCACTTTGAGCTCTGCAGCAAACTTCTTATATTAGAATACTTCTTTTGCAACTTCTGATACAGCGATGTACTCAGCTTCCATGATAGAGTCTGCAAGCACAGTCTGCTTGAAACTCTTCCAACTAACTGCACCATCATTGCATACACACAGACTTCTAGATGTCGACTTTTGATTATTTATGTTAGATATAAAGTTTGAGTCTGTATACCCTTGGACCTAGAGTTCTCCATTTTCAAAGACTAGAAACATATCCTTAGTCCTCAAGTATTTAAGGATACATTTCACTGAAGTCCAATGCTCTTCACCTGGATTCAACTGATACCTGCTCATGACACTCACAACATGGATGATATCAAGTCGTGTATATAGCATGGTATACATAAGGCTCCTTATTATAGAAGCATAAGGAATCTTGCTCATGCATTCATTCTCCTCAGTTGTGCTAGGACATATCTTTTTGGAGAGATGAATGCCATATTTAAAGGAAACTAATCCCCTCTTAGAGTTTTTCATGTTGAACCTCTTCAGCACCTTCTTTATGTACATCTTTTGTGAGAGACTCAGCATCCTATTCGATCTATCTCTATAGATCTTTATTCCTAATATGAAGAATGCTTCTCCTAGATCTTTCATAGAAAACTCTTTCGATAATCACATTTTGATCGTGGTCAACATGAAAATATAATTTTCAATTAGGAGGATATCATCTACGGTATAATACGAGGAAGACAACAATGCTCCTACTAATTTTTTGAAAATACAGAGCTTCTTCTTATTTTTTATGAAATCAAACGATTTGATCACATCATTAAAATGAGCATTCTAGCTCCAAGATGCTTGCTTATGTCCATAAATAGACCTTTGCAGCTTGTACACTTTATAATCACTATTACTAGATATAAAACCAAGAGACTATTCCATATAGATATCTTCCTCAAGATATCCATTTAGGAATATCGTTTTCATATTTATCTATTATATTTTATAATTAAAATAAGCTGCAACAGCAAGCAATATGTGAATAAATTTTAGCATGACTACTGACGAAAAGAAATTGATAGGAGCATGATATTATCGTTGAGATACCGTATTTATCAGTTTAATATAATTTTTTAAAATAATTAAAAATAGATAGTAAATAGTGAGTCAGATCGAATCCATAAAGAAGGTAATATTTTAGTTTTGAAATCTTTGATTTTTAGAAAAAAAAAAATTTTAAAGTTGAAAAATAAATAAAGAGCAAAAATTAAATAGTATGAAATAATAAACATGGTACTAAGATCTACTAGTTAGATCTTAGCATCTACTTGTAATAAAATAAAAAATAATAATTAAAGTATAAAAATTAAATTATAATAAAAAATAAAAAACATAAAATTTAAAGTGTATAAAATTTTTTTGCATTAATTAAAAGTTTATAATTTAAATACATAAAATTTAAAAGAAAAGAAAAAATTAAAAATAGCTGATCTTTGATTTTGGATCGACGTCGGTATTGAGATGGTGTAGAAGCCAGCTCTTCTTCGCAGTACCCATTGTTTTGAAGCAGCTTCTAACCTAAGCATGGCTCTAATCTTTACCAAATTTCTTTTCATGATCGAAGATCATTTTTTTTGGAGGCCTGGAGTCCTTTAAATAGAGTTAGGAGGATTGGAACCTTTGCTGCTAGGCAATGTGGGACTAAGGCATCGTGTAAATCCTTATATACAAAGGAATCCTGATGGAAATTGGATAAAAATAATTAAAATCGAGTGAAACAAGACTTTTTGCTATAAATATAAGGCTCTAGACACTAATGGCCATTGGATGCTGATCAAACGTCAGAGAAATCACTTAAAAACACATTTTAAATTCCTAAATCAAGTTGGATTTGATGATGGCCATCTGATCAAGCCTGATGGAAGAGATCTGACTGTCGGATCATGTTTTGGAAGTGTGAATCAGGATCGAAAGCTTCTTTCAGCCATTGAATCAAAGTTTGGATGAAATCCAGCCATTGGATCATCACCTAGAGGGCTTAGGGCCATCGGATCATGCGTTGAAGGGAGCTGGGAACCGAATCAAAGTAGAAATTAACCTAGACCATCAGATCTAGATCGAAAGAAAGCACAGCCACCCGATCACATAATTACTATTCATGTGGATAGCGTGGATTGGGTTTTATGAAGACTGTAGCCAATCAACATGAAGCATGGCCTAGAAATTATCAAAATGCCCCTCCTTAAGGGTCTACCATGAGCCGCGATGTTTTTGACGTGAGCTTGACGTCAGTGGCTCATGGCTGGGTCAGCTTGTTGGCACGTCGACTTATGGGTTGAGTCAGCTTGACTGGCTGGCTGGGCGGTTTTGGATGCGCTGGCTGATTTGGCGCGGCAGCTTGAGCTGACTGAGCCATTTCATATTTTATTTTATTTTTTAAAAAATTAATATCTAGTCCATTTTAGCTCCAATTCACTTCAAACTTATTTCATTATGATTAAAAAAATAAACTCCTTTTATTGATAATAATATTTTATTTTTTATTTTTATTATTTTTTAATTAATTTTTTAATTAATAAAAATATTAATTTCTTAAAAAATATATATAAATTGATTATTAATTCTTAAAAATAAATATAAATTAATTAATAAATTAATATTTTTATTGATAAATTTATGGTACTTATCACACCTCCTAACTTAAGCTTTGCTTATCCTCGAGTAAAGAAAGAATTTAATTTTAGATATCTTTTAACTTAAGAGTTTCGAACTTTACCTAAGTAATTTTTAAAATGATCATTGATATTCAGTATAATATGAGTAAGGCATGTCATTAGGATATTAGTACTTACCAATATAAAAATTAAGTGAAGAACATCAAATTTTTTTGAACTTTTTTTAAATTATCCCTATCTTTATCTCTGAATCATCTAAATTTTCATATGGGCAAGTGTATTGCTACTTCTGCCCTTCATTTATTAAATTTTTTTATTCACATTACCTACTTTTTGATGCAAATATTATTGCTTACTTAGGTAACGAGACTCTATTACTCGATGAAAAATGAATATATTTTTCTTTTAACGTTGTACCACTATTGAGTGCCTTAATCCCTTAAGCTTTTTATTTGATTCATATAGCGAGTCTTGGGCCAATGACTCTCAAACCAGTTGATTTTAAGGTACTAAATATAAAATACCTATTAGATGTGTGCCCTAGAAGTCAGATTGGCTGTCACTTGTAATACACTTCTAATGATGATTTTATAATTTTAACTATAAATTAATAAATAGATTACTTTTCTATCATAGTGTGTATTTAAAAGTGTCTGTGATACATCCTTTGAGTTAATGGTAATGACAATTTAAATTTTCAAGAGTTAAAAATTTAAGACATGAATTTTCATAATTAACTCATAAAATGCTTCCGACCGTAGGATCATCATGAGGATGGTGATTGATCCAAAAGGTTGGTGTACGATCCCTTTTATTAGGATAGACGTGTCTTGAGTCTACGGTATGGAGACATTGAAGCGAGAGTATAGGTACTTGTTAGAGAATGAGGGTACTAAGCGTGACCACCTCGAGTAATCATAAGGAAGTCTATCTTCTTATCGATGACTGACTCGATGCTGCATTGGTGTGTATGATTCTTTGATCTAAGGTACATCGACTGTTCACCTTGAGGATGTTATAGTTTGATTATACCATAACTCGATCTCCTAGCTATTTAGAATCCTGATGTGTATGTTGGCTATAGCATATTTCTTATACGAATTGGATTATACCAATAAGGAGATCTATCTATCTCGGTAGATGAGGAGTAGCTCTATGATAATCATGAGATTAAATTTTTAAGCCCATGACTCAAATCGAACGATTAATTCATATGACAGACATTGGGTTTGATGAGTTCACCTTAACCCTAATCCTGTCGGGGCTCAAGATAGAAGAGCCCAATCACACAGGCAACTGCATCGAGAGGTTCACTTTTAATTTTGATGGATTACCACCATATACTACTCAGTATTATTGGTGGATTTTGGAAGCAATTAGAATGATTTTGATGATCAATCATTCTAATTGTATGAATCAAAAAAGTTCAGGTCCATTGAAAGATGTTTTGATGATGTCGATGATGGAGATCATGACATATCTCATTATCATATAGAATTGAACCTAATTGGATTACACAAATAAGAGTTTGGGTCTGGATATCATCAATTGAGATAATCCAGTTCGATTGATTTGGATTAGATCTAATCAGGTTCAAGGTAATCATGATAGCACACGATTGAGCCTAATTTTCTTCTTCTGAAATCTTTTTGATTCATCGCAACCAAGTAAAATTTGATTTAACTCATTCTTATATTTTGAATGGGTTTATTTTCATCTGACTAAAGTAAATCTAGATCAAATTAATTATAGAAATTAAATTCATTCATAATTAAATTGGACTAGGGTCAAAAGTTGACCTGTTTGAGAGAATTGAGGGTTACCTGATAAGATACTTTTAAAAATTTTTTTAGAAATTATTTTTAACTAATTTTTGGCTATGTGATAGAGCATGAATTATACATTAGATGTACCAAATTTTGTAATTTTTGGAGATATCTAGACTAAGTTATGATAGAGTTTGATTTAGATCAAACTCTTAAGGGAAGAGTCCTAGGCGCAGTGGACTCTTCCTTATCTACTCATGCCGCCACCTTCTAGATTGATTTTTGGTGTCAAAATTAGATGAATTTGGGGATTTTTATGGAGATCAAATCTATAAATCCCAATCATCAAAAAAATGAGGATTTTGGTCAAAGAAGGACTCTAACTTGGCGCTATGCTTTTGTATAAGAATCCTTGCGCCAAGGCTCTTTATGTAGAAATATTTTTTCATACCCAAAGGCTACTGTTCTAGATATCCCACACCCCCTCTATCTTCTCCCTCCCTCTCTTCTACATGACTAAAAGGTTAGGCATAAATCTGAGAAGAAGATTCAATCAAATTTATGAAGAGATCAGCATCTATGCGATGGTGTTCGTGAGACAGACATGCTGCCTTCAGAAATTTTTTTTGAAGGACTTCCAAGTTAGATTCAGATCTGATCTTTGGAGAAAATATTTATAAGAAAAAAAATCTAGATCCTTCTCAAGTGGATACTGGTAGAGGCCAGACGTGCGTGTGGCTCCTTCTAGAACCTCAGAAAATATCAGGATTATTGTAGGATAATCAGATTATCCAAACAAGGTATGAAATTAAATCTAATTTAATTTTTATTTTAATTTTTAATATCAAACTATCATGATTAGATCTAAAAACTCTTAGATTATATTAAATTATTTAAAAATTTTTAGAAAAAATTTATCTCAGATCTGATCAAATCTGAACGATCCTGCAGCGAAAAACTGATTTTTTTCTTCAACTGATATCAGAGCTGCGTTAGTAGTTCTTTAGATCTACCTTAGATCTGATTTTATTTTTATTTATAATTTGATATTAAAAATTTTTAAATATCACATCAGATATGATTAAATCTAAAATTAAAAAATTAAAAGTTAAATAATTTAGATCTAATATGTATGAGATGCATGACTAGACTAGGTATAGAATAGTTCTATGTGCAACCTAGTATGATCATGTATTTATTTTAATTAAATAAAATTTTAGATCTATTTAATTTTTATTTTTCTGATGTTATAATTTTTGTAATTAGATCTAAAAATAAAAAATATTTTTTTTAATTTTTGATTTATATATATGAGATATGAAAGATGCATGCTTAGACTAGTCATAGAATAGTTCTATAAGATGTCTAGAATAGTTTTATATTTAATATGATCAAATTTAAAATTTTATTTTTTAGATTTAATATATGATATTTTAGATCTAAAAGTATGCATATTGATGATATATGAGATGTATGCAAGACATGTATTAATTAGATCCTTTTATATGTGATATATGATCTAACTAGTTTTCTAGTAAAAAATTATATTTATAATTAAGGAGTTCTCCATGACCATCTGATAAAAAAATAAAGTAAAATTTAAAGGCCCTCTCCTTCCATTCGATGGAATGTTCTTATGGCGTGTAGGGGTGCTGCGCATTCGTCCTTAATAAAAAATTAGAACTTATTTTTCTACAAAATCCTAGATCCTGAAACCCTCAAATTTTTATTACATATTTTATTCATGAATCCAAAATTTAATTAAAAATTAAGATTATAAAATTAATTAGATCTAAAAATTATCAATTTTTAGATCTAAGACATATTCATAAAATTGGGTTCGAACTTGGGTAGCTCAATTAGGTCTAGCGGTTGATCAAATCAAATCAAAAGTTGGTTAGGTGGGATCAAAAAAAGCTTAGATTTGACTAGCCTAATAAGATTAAGTCTGGGTCAAGATTGAATCACATTGAGATGTGACTCGATCAAGTCAAGACCTAATTTGGCTCCATGGTTCGAGTCTAAATTGTAAGCTAATCCAATTGGTTCTGATTCGATAATTTGATATCTAAGATAAGTTTGGTAGATACGACCGACTGGTTTTTAATTGAAAGTTACTCGATCTGAATGCATTTTTATCGAGTTAATGGCATATTCCTTCCATCGGTCTCACTTATTTGGCCATT
This sequence comes from Cocos nucifera, assembly GCA_006176705.1. Lineage (NCBI taxonomy): Eukaryota > Viridiplantae > Streptophyta > Magnoliopsida > Arecales > Arecaceae > Cocos > Cocos nucifera. The sequence continues at coordinate 134,482 of QRFJ01000272.1, read as the reverse complement.
TGTATCGATCTAGTTCTGATTTGAGGTGGCTAACAATTCGAGCCAACCCATGCCACTAGGTTAGTCATAATTGTTATGACTAAGTCAAGTCAAGTTTAAAGAGATCTAAATGAAATTTTTCTAGGAAAATATTAAGTATAAGGTCATCCACCATTGTAGATGTGCGGGCCCTTTCCGGGGTTGATTGTTCTTAGTTGGATATAGTGGTTCAGTTACACCAGAAAGATGCAACCATGTCTATTAGACATTGGATGCTATGGGTTGGAGGATCGGTTGGGCTCAATATTTTGGATATGATGAGGGATCCAATCAAAAATTCAATCTATGCAAATGGTGGATCTGACTTAACTAAGGAGTGGATCAATATTCCGAATATGGTGAGATTCATGAATTAGAGATCAAGTTTGGATGTACCATAATTAGAAAATCATTGGATAAGAGTTGTCCAATTATCGATTGACCCATCATCAATAACTATTAGTTGAGGTGGTGAGTCAGTTAGTGGAACCACACCATCCACTAAAAATCAATAATCATGAAGATTTTCGCATCTTTGCCAAGAAAGTATAGAGATCTGAGTAAATAGTGAGAGCCTAATTTGTTTAAAAATAAAATTTTTAAATAAATTAGTTAAGTCTAATTACAAAATCTAACTAGAAACTTTGACTCTCTATAGAAAAATATCTACATCCAACCCACTAGCCCGTATCTTGAACACCCATAGACTGACCAAACCCAACTATAAGGATTGGCTCCAAAACTTTAAAATTATTTTTGATTCCAAGAAGTTGACTCATACGTTGTAACAGGATCCTTCCTCCTTACTAGCCTATCTATCCGCTGATCAAAGAGCATCTCTCGAGAAGTAGATGGATGAAGATAACAAAGTCAAGTATTACATGTTAGGCTTGATGTCTGATGAGCTCCAGCGCTAATATGAAGACATTAAGACTAGCCATTAAATATTGGCTCACCTGCAAGAGTTGTTTGATGAATAGAGTCGCACAGCCAAATATCAAGTCACTAAAAAAACTATTTAAGACTCAAATGTGTGATGGGTAGTTGGTCCAAAATCATTATCTGATGATGATCAAAAACTTAGAAGAGCTTGAGAAGTTCGATGTCAAGTTAGATCAGGATCTGCAAACTGACATAATTTTGCAATCCTTGACTGATGCATATGGGTAGTTCATCATGAACTACTATATGCATAAACTTTAGAATACCTTGGCTGAGCTCATGAATATGCTAGTTACTGCTGAACTTTCTATGAAAGATTCTAAAGGCTCAGTACTTACTGTGAAGTGAACTTCTTTCAAGAAAAAATCTTTTGAAAAGAAGAAGTCCGTGAAGAAGTAGAAGGTGGATGGTGGGAAGAAGAAGAAGGCAGAGCCGAAGAAGAAGGTCACTGATAAAGAAAATTGATTTTATTGCAACATTGATAGTCATTGAAAGCGGAACTATCCTCTTTACCTAGCCAGTATGAAGAACAAGAAGAAGGCAGGTCTTTCTAGAGGTATGCTCATTATAGAATCTAATCTTACGATTTCTTCTACATCTAGTTAGGTGCTTGACTCTAGTTCTAGTGCTCACTTGTATACTTTTATGCAGGATCTTAAGGATAGCAAGAGACTGAGGGATGGTGAGTTGATACTATGCATCAAGAATAGTGCAAGAGTTGCTGCTGTGGTCGTGAAAATCTATTCTCTGCATTTACCGTCAGGATTAGACTTAGTACTTAGGGACTATTTTTGTGTGCCTGTAGCAAGCAAAAATTTGATTTCTATTTTATGTTTAGCACAGGAAGGCTATATAATTAGTTTTCTTAAGGATCATTATAATATTCTTTATGAACAAAATAAAATTATAAATAATTTTCTTATAAATGATCTTTATCAGTTACATATTGATGTTTCTATTTTTAATATCGAACAAAACGTGAATGCCATAGGATCAAAGTGACCTAGGGATAGTTTAAACGATAAGTATCTTTGGCACCTTAGGCAACGTCATATAGCTAAAGACGGTTAACAAATTGAAGAAATCTAGATTGTTGAGTCCATTGACTTCTGAGTCATATCCGATTTATGAATCATGTCTTTATGGCAAAATGACCAAGCTCTCTTTTGTAGAACATGGAGAAAGGGCCATAGACCTACTTGCCCTAGTACATATTGATGTATGCAGCCCATTTGATGTGCCAGTTGGGGATAATTATATCTACTTCATCATTTTTATCGATGATTTATCTTGATATGGATATGTATATTTGATGCGACATAAGTCTCAAGCTTTTGAAAAGTTCAAAAAATTCAGACACGAAGTAGAAAAACAAATAGAAAAATCCATTAAGATTCTTCGATCAGATCGAGAAGATGAATACCTTAGTCGAAAATTTCTAGACTATCTTAAGGATAATGGCATAGTCTCTTAATGGACTCCATCTAAAATGTCTCAACTCAACAAAATTTTAGAATGGAGAAATCAGATCCTATTAGATATAGTTCAATCCATGATGAGCTTCATAGACCTCCCTAAGTTTCTTTAGGGACATAGTATGTTGACAACTATATATCTATTGAATAGGGTTCCATCTAAAACTATTCTAACCACACCGTATGAGATATGGCATGGTAAGAAATCAAGTCTGAGTCATCTCAGAATTTGAAATTGTCCAACGCATGTCAAGAGACAACAGGCAGACAAGTTAGAGTCTAGGTCCTTTAGAGCTCGATTCATAGGATATCCTAAAGAGTCATTAGGATATTATTTCTATCTTTCAAAAGATCATAATATGATTATGAGTCGACATGCCATCTTTCTTAAAAAATAGTTTATTCAAGATGGTGGTATCGAAAGATAAATTAGGCTCGAGGAGAAAGTCTCCCAAGAGCCACAAGCCAAGAAACCTATGGAACCCAATTAGATTGAGCCAGTCCAATCACTACCTCATCCACCTCAAAGATTAGAAAGAATTTCTCATCCTTCTAAAAGATACTTAGGTACTATTTTAGAGGACGTAGAAAAAATATCTCATAGGAAAAGAGGTTCATGGTGATGATCCCAAAATCTATGATGAGATGATATTAGATATCGACTCCAAAAAATGGTTAGAGGCAATGAAGTTAGAGATTGACTCAATATACTCGAACCAAGTTTGTACCTTGATAGATCCACCTAAAAATATAGTACCTATTGGGTGTAAATGGATCTTCTAGAGAAAGATAGATGTCGATGAAAATGTAGAGATATTTAAAGTAAGGCTCATAGCGAAAGGATATAGTCAGCACGAAGGCATTGACTATCAGGATACTTTTTCGTCAGTAGCCATGCTTAAATCCAACTGCACATTGCTTGCTATTACAACCTATTTTGATTATGAAATATGATAGATGGACGTAAAAATGACATTCTTAAATGGATATTTTGATGAAGATATCTATATGGAATAGTTGCTGGATTTCACATCCGGTGATACTGATCACAAGGTCTGCAAGCTGCAAAGATCCATATAGGAACTTAAGTAAGTATCTCGGAGCTGGAATGCTCATTTCAATGATGTGATCAAATCATTTGGATTCATCAAGAATGAGGAGGAGCCCTGTGTTTTCAAAAAGATTAGTAGGAGCACTATTATCTTTCTCATACTGTACGTAGATGACATCCTCCTAATTGAGAATGATATTTTCATGTTGACTATGGTCAAAATATGGTTGTCTAAAGAATTCTCCATGAAAGATCTAGGAGAGGCATCCTTTATTCTTACAATTAAGGTCTATAGAGATAGACCAAATAGAATGATGGGTCTCTCACCGAAGATGTACATAGAGGAAGTGCTAAAAAGGTTTGGCATGGAAAACTCCAAGAGGGGATTGGTGCCCTTCAGACAAGGCGTTCATCTCTCCAAGAAGTTGTGTCCCAACACACTTGAAGAGATTGAATGCATGAGCAAGATCCCTTATGCTTCAGTAATAGGGAGCCTCATGTATGTCATGCTATGTATACGACCTGATATTGCCCATACTGTGAGTGTCACGAGCAGGTATCAGTCGAATCCAGACGAAGAGCACTGAACTTCTGTGAAATATATCCTTAAGTACTTGAGAAGGACTAAGAATATATTTTTAGTCTTTGATAATAAAGAACTCCAGGTCTAGAGGTATATAGACTCAAATTTTATGTCCGATATAGATGATCAAAAGTCGACATCTGAAAGTCTATTTATTTATAATGGAGGTGCTGTTAACTAAAAAAGTTCTAAGCAGATGGTGATAGCAGATTCCACCATAAAAGCATAGTACATCACTACGTCGAAAGATGCAAAGGAGGCATTATGGTACAAAAAGTTCACCACAGAGCTTGGAGTGATGCCATCAAATGTCGTCCCTCTATACTACGACAACAATGACACCATAGCCCTAGCTAGGCAGCCTAGGTCTCACCAAAAATCCAAGTACATCAAGTAGTGATACCTTCTTATCCATGATTATCTTGAGAAGGGATACGTCGAGGTCAAGAGAGTCAACACTACAGATAATACGGCTGACCTGCTGACAAAGTCATTGAGCCAGCAGAAGATCGAAGCCCACCTTGAGAAGATGGAACTTAGATTTGTAGCCAATTGACTTTAAGTCAAGTGGGAGTTTGTTAGATGTGTGCCCTAGAAGCCAGATTAGCTGTCACTTATAATACACTTTCAAGGATAATTTTATAATTTTGACTATAAATTAATAAATAGATTATTTTTCTATTATAGTGTGTATTTAAAGATGTTTGTGATACATTCTTTAAGTTAATGGTAATGATAATTTATATTTTTAAAAGTTGAAAATTTAAGACATGAATTTTCATAAACTCATAAAATGCTTCCTACCGTAGGTTCATCATGAGGATAATAATCAATCCAAAAGGTTGGCGTAGGATTGTTTTCTTAGAATAGACGTGTCTTGAGTCAATGGTGTGGAGATACCAGAGCGAGAGTATAGGTACTTGTTAGAGAACGAGGGCATTGAGTGTGACCATCTCGAGTAGTCATAAGAAAGTCTACCTTCTCGTTGATGACTGACTCGATGCTGCAGTGGTGTGTATGGTTCTTTGACCTAAGGTGCATTGACTGTTCACCTTGAGGGTGTTATAGTTTGACTACATCATAACTTGATCTTCTAGCCAATCAAAATTCTGAGGTGTATGTTGGTTATAGGATGTTCATTATAGAAATTAGATTGCACCAATAAGGGGATCTACCTATCTCGGTAGATGAGGAGTAGCCCTATGATAATCATGAGATTGAGTTCTTAAGCCCATGGCTATGGCAGAGTGAAGATGATAGAAAGAGTTTCTATTAGGATTTTACATTAGATTCGAATCGAATGATTAATTCATATGACAGACATTGGGTTTGACGAGTTCACCTTAACCCAAATCTTGTCAGGGCTCAAGATAAAAGAACCCAATCATACAGGCAACTGCACCAAGAGATTTATTTTTAGTTCTGATGGTTTGCCACCATATACTGCTAGGTATCACTGGTGGATTTTGGGAGCAATTAGAATGATTTTGATGATCAATCATTCTAATTGTATGAATCAAAAAAGTTCTGGTCCATCAAAAGGTATTTCGATGATGTTGATGATGGAGATCATGATATATCTCATTAGCATATAGAATTGAACCTAACTAGATCATACAAATAAGGGTTTGGGTCTGGATGTCATCAATTAAGCTAATCCAGTTCGATTGATTTGAATTTGATCCAATCAGGTTCAAGGTAATCGTGCTAGCACACGATTGAGCCTAATTTTCTTCTTCTAAAATTTTTTTGATTCATTACAACCAAGTAAAATTTGATTTGACTCATTCTTATATTTTGAATGAATTTATTTTTATCTAATTGAAATAAGTTCAGTTCAGATTAATTTTAGAAATTAAATCCATTCATAGTCAAATTGGACTAGGGTCAAAGTTGACTTGCTTAAGAGAATTAAGGGTCACTTGATCAGATGCTTTTAAAAAATTCTTTAAAAATTATTTTGATTTAATTTTTAGATATGTGATAGAGCACAAATTATATATTGGGTGTACCAAATTTTTTGATTTTTAGAGATGTCTAGACTAAGTTATGATAGAGTTTGATTTAGATCAAACTCTTAAGGAAAGAATCCTAAACGCAGTGGACTCTTCCTTATCTACTTATGCTGCCATCTTTTAGATTGATTTTTGGTGTCAAAATTAGATGAAATCTGAGGATTTTTATGGAGATCAAGTCCAACAGTTCCAATGGTTGAAAAAATGAGAATTTTGGTCAAAGAGGGACTCAAACTTGGTGCTATGCTTTTGTATAAGAACCCTTGCGCCAAGGCTCTTCATGTAGAAATATTTTTTCATACCTAAAGGCTATCATTCCAGATATCCCACACCCTCTTTATCCTCTCTCTCCCTCTCTTCTATATGTCTAAAAAGTTAGGCATAAATCTGAGAAGAAGATCCAATCAAATTTATGAAGAGTTCAGCATCTACGTGATGGTGTTCGTAAGACGGACACGCTGCCTTCAAAAATTTTTTTTTTGAAGAACTTTCAGATCAAATTCAGATATGATTATTGAAAAAAAGATTTGTGAGAAAAAGTCATCTAGATCTTTCCTGAGTGGATATTGATAGAAGTCAGGCACGTTCGTGGCTCCTTTCAGAACCTCAGAAAACATCAGGATCATCGTAGGATAATCAGATTATCCAAACAAGGTATGAAATTAAATATAATTTAATTTTTATTTTAATTTTTTATATTAGATCACCATTATCATATCTAAAAATTTTAAAATTAGATCAAATTATTTAGAAATTTTTAAAAAAATTTTATCTTAGATCGGATCAGATCTGCACGATCCTATGGTGGAAAATAGAATTTTTTCTTCAATACCCCTTGAGTTTGCTAGCTTGAATCAAACAGGCTATGAGTTTAGACTAGCTTTATAATGAGCTTCTTCATTCTTCCCATCTTTTTATGTAAAACTTAATGCTTGCTTAAGCAAAAAGGCTCGGTTATATATTGAGAAGTACTTGAAAATAATTTTATTTTTTTTATTTTTTTAATATAAAAAATGCATAGTTATCCTAGATAAGTCCATAAAAAGTAAACTTTTTTTTGATGCTAGTAGAAAAAATTAGAATTACTCAAAAAAAATTATTTATATTTTAGACTTAACTCTTTTTTAGATTTTCTTAATACTTGATTTCTCAATATCTCATAAATTTTTTGATCTATGCATTAATTTTTTTTAAAAAAAATGCTTAGTTCAACTTAATTCTTAAGCATAATCAAATGTCTAAATACTAAATACTAACTTCTTCGAGGATTTAAAATTTTAAAAATTTTATTATTCTCCCTCCAATTTAATCGATATTATCTCCAATGGAGAAAGAAAAAAATAAAGAGCATAATAAAGAATAGAAAAGAATACACCTGACTCAATATATTTTTATGGTCCAATATATGCCTTTAAAAATTTAGGTTCTCCCTCCAACTTATTCAAAATATTCTAAAAAAAATAAACTAAAAAAATAAAAGTAGATGAAAGAACTAAATATTGGATTGTCTCCTAATAAGCGTTAAGTTTACCGTCTTCAGCCAAACACAATATAGCTTACTATCCTGTATCAAATACTGGATTGATAAATTTTAATATTTTTGGATTACCAATAGCAAAAAGATAGTTTGTTATCCCATTAATGATATATTCATTTTAAATTATGGGAATATAAGATGCGACCCTATTCTCAGACCCTTGTTTGTTAAATTTTTTTTCTATTTGTTCTTCTAAAATACTCATATATTAAGTTTCTGTATTAGGAGTTTAATGCAATGGATAAATTAATATGATCTTGTTTAAACAACTTCATTGATAGTTCATTATATGCCTCTTGGTTTTTGTAAGAAGAACTAGCTTCTAAGGTAGAAGAAAATAGGACTTTAGATTTATAAGTCTCAGGTAAATCATCTATTCACTTCTCCTCTTTATCTGATTTATTTAAACTAGAAGCAACATCAGTACTAATTTCTAGCTCAGGTTCTTCTATGTGGTTAGCTTTAGTACTAACTTATTCTTTAATATTTTTATCTTAGCTAGTATCAATACTGACCTCTCTCACCTGATCTTGATATGGATCCATAAGAATCCTATAACTTTTAAATTTCAAAATTATTTTGATATTTTTTAATTAAGAATTCTTAAGTAGAATATTAGATTGATATTTTGGTCCAGGTGGTTGGTGGATAATAGGTAGGTTATTTATAGGATTTGAAATTGATAGGCTCGATAATTGACCTAGTTCTCTTCTTATGTTAGACTCAGCTAATTATCCTATTTAAGCTTCTAGTCTGATGATAGATTGTTGTTGAGTCAGAATCAGTTGTTGAAGTTGATTAAATCTATCGTCAGCTAGATTGGTCTGTTGAGGAGGTAAGTATGATGGCTGATTATAATGTAATGACTGAAAAGACTGACTAGGCTGATCCTTCTTATAGGCATAGTTTTGATATTGGATCTGAGCCTGAGTCTGTTGGGATATCCAAGAGGATGATTCCTCCAATTTGGGTTATATGAATTTGAAAAAGAATCATTAATCAGCTTAGAGTAGCCTTGTGCAGCTTAAAATTATATTTAAATAAAAGATGAAAATTATGCAGTCATAGAACATTCACTCACATGATGTATTGAGCTAGCATAGATTAAACAAATCTTCTAATAATTAGAAGTTGATGTGAATTATGTAGGAGATTGTTGATCTAAGATTAGAAATTGATCTAACTTCTAGGCAACAAGGTCTACTTTATTTATCAAATTCAAATCAGCCTTAGGATTAGATTCTAAATGTTTAAATTCATGGATCCCTGTCCAGGTTTGGTAGAAAGATAACAAAGCATGGTTGATTGAGTTTTTACTCAAAATTTTAAACAAGGTATAGGCTTCGTTCTCACTTTTATTTATGAATGTACCTCCATAAGATGCAGCTATCAATTGTCTATACTGATCTCCTAAATCCTCATAAAAATCTTGAATGATTTGCCATTTAGACAAACCATGATGTGGACATTTTCTAAAAGTTTCTTAAGCCTCTTCCATGACACATGAATTTGTTTTCCTAAAAACTAAGCAAATCCAGTGATAGCTCGTCTCATGATGTTGGTTCGGCCTATGGGATAAAATTTCTTAAGAAATTTATTTTATAATTCAGTCCAAGTTTTAATTAGTCTCTCTATTGTGCCAAGCCAGTACTTGATTCTGTCTTTTAATGAAAAAAAAAATAATCTAAGGGTGTCATTGGTTAAGTTTTAAATTTTCACCATAGAGCAGATTTATAAAAAATCATCCAGATGCTTATAAAGATCTTCATTAGCATTCTCATAGAAAGATGAGAGCATCTGGATTATGATCGACTTGATCTTATAGTGGGTAGCATGTATATCAGGTAATTGAATACAAGTCAATGGATTATAGATGGAAGAAATAAAATATTTTTTTATTTGCTTAGGTGGTTCTCTAAAATTTTCAGTCATTTGGTTATTAGATTTAATACGATTCAGCCATTCAATTTTATGGTTGGATTCAACTAGATTAGGTAAAGCGATTTTCTACCATGTATGTACTAGTGCAATTCTAACGTGTGATTCAAAATTTTTTTAATTTTTTTAATTTTTTATTAATTTTTTAAAAAAATATTTTTTATTTTTTATATTATTATTTTATTATTTAAATTTTTTTAATATTTATTAGTTTTATTATTATTTTATTATTTTATTTTTTAAAAAATTAATGATTTTTTAATGATTTTATTATTTTATTATAATTTTTTTTATTTTTTATACTTTTTATTTATTTAAAATTTTTAATTATTTTTACTATTTTTAATTTTTTTATTATTTAATTATTATTATTTATTATTTTTAATTTATTTATTTTTTTAAAGAGAAGAGAAGAAAATGAGAAGAAAAAAAAGAAGTTCTAAAGAAGAGGTTCTAAGGAGTCCTAGAGCTAAGAAGAGAGAAAAATTTAGGTTTAATTAGGTTAAATATTGGTTAGCAATCAAGTTAGACAAATAATTCTAACTAAAGATTGTCTTAGATCTAGACAACTCCTAACTGCCAAGATCACCTTCAAGTCCTCCAAGTGTAAGATCCGCCAATCAACTGATCAGGTAAGTGTAAGATTGGTGAGAGTCCCCTCGTTGCTTGTTTTAGATACTAATTGTACTTGGCCAGGTAAGCTAACATAATTAATTATAAACTACCTTTCTTCAGGTCCAATCATTCCTAAACTACTTTTCTTAGACACCAGTTAAGTTGACGAACCCTAATCTGATCCAACTTTTAGAATTTTTTATCCTATTAAGCTCAAGTTTCTAGGGCCGATGTCTAATTGATTTTAAAATTAAATGCTTAGATCAATGCAGGATACTGGTTGGTTGTTTATGGACTAAGAAAGGATGATCAAATCGACATCTTATGTTGTTTAATTGGGTTGTGCCCTTAATTTGATTTAATATGAGTATGCATAAAGAATTTTTCAAGTAAGAGATTTTATGCAATTTAAACTAGATGCATGCAACTAATTGAGTCTTGAGAAGCATATCTTGCCTGTAGCAATCACCAAAAGAAAACAAGAATAAAAATAAAACTAATATGATATATGCTCTAAGTAGTTTGGGTTTCTAATCTTGACATGAAGCTTTTAATTAGATTTAAGTGGATAATTTTTAATTAATTTAAAAATAAAATAAATAATAAAAAAAATCTAGGGTTAGGATTGATCTCACTAAGCAAAATTGAAAGTTTTCCTCCTTGCCCTAATTTAGTTCTTTTCCTCTTTTTTTTTTTTTACAAAAATAAAGAAGAAAAGTTAGTAAGCAATATTTATAGAAAAATAAAAAAAATTAAAAATTTATTTATAACTATTTTACAAAAAAAATAAAAAAAATTAACACTCTTACCTTCCTTAGTAATGATGCCAAAAATTTTGATAAGAGTATGATATTATCGTTAAAACATCATATTTATTAGTTTAATCTAATTTTTTAAAATAATTAAAAATAGGTAGTAAGTAGTGAGTCGGGTCGAATCCATAGAGAAGATAATATATTAGTTTTAAACTCTTTAATTTTTAGAAAAGAAAATGCAAAGAAAAAAATTTTAAAGTCAAAAAATAAATAAAGAGCAAAAATTAAATAGTGGGGAATAATAAACTTGGTACTAAGATGTACTAGTTAGATCTTAACATCTACTTATAATAAAATAAAAAGTAATAACTAAAGTATAAAAGTTAAATTATAATAAAAAATTAAAAGAATAAAATTTAAAGTATATAAAAAAAATTTTGCATTAATTAAAAGTTCATAATTTAAATACATAAAATTTAAAAAGAAAAGAAAAAAGTTAAAATAGCTGATCTCTGATCTTGGATCAGTGTCGGTGTTGAGATGGTGTAGAAGCTAGCTCTTCTTCACAGCATCCATTGTCTTGAAGTAGCCTCTAACCCAAGCATGGCTCTAATTTTTACCAAACTCCTTTCCATGACTGAAGACCAATTTTTCTGGAGGCCTGGGATCCTTTAAATAGAGTTAGGAGGGGTTGAACCTTTGCTGCTAGGCAATGTGGGACTAAGGCATCATGTAAATCCTTGTATACAAAGAAATCCTGATGGAAATCAGATAAAACTAATTAAAATCGAGTGAAATAGGACTTTTTGCTGTAAATATAAGGCTCTAGACGCTGATGGCCATTGGATGCCAATTAAACGTCGGAGAAATCACTTAAAAACCGATTTTAAATTTTCAAATCAAGTTAGATTTGATGATGGCCATCCGATCATGCCTGATGGAAGAGATCTAGCCATCGAATCATGTTCTAGAAGTGTGAATTAGGATCGGAAGCTTCTTTCAACCGTTGGATCAAAGTTTGGATGAAATCCAGCCGTTGGATCATCGTCTGGAGGGCTCAAGGCCGTCGAATCGTGCGTTGAAGGGAGCTGGGAACCGAATCAAAGTAGAAATTAACATGGACCATCAGACCTAGATCGAAAGAATGCACAGCCATCCTATCGTGCAATTACTATTCATGCGAATCACATGGATCGAGTTTTGTTAAGACTGCAGCAAATCAACATGAAGCGTGGCCTAGAAATTACCAAAATGCCCCTCTTTAAGGGTCTACCAAGAGCTGTGATGTTTTTGACATAAGCCTGACGTCAGTAGCTCACGATTGGGTCGGCTTGTCGGCGTAATGATAAGAGCGCAATATTGTCGTTAAGACACCGTGTTTATCAGTTTAATCCAACTTCTTCAAATAATTAAAAGTATGTAGATAGTAATGAGTTGGGTCGAATCCACAAGGAAGGTAGTGTTTTAGATTTGAAATCTTTAATTTTATAAAAGAAAACAAGAGATTTTGAAAATAAAATTAAAGTCAAAAATTAAAAGCAAAATTTAAACTGTGCAGAAAAATAAACTTGGTACTAGAATCTACTATTTAGATCTTAGCATTTACTTGCAATAAAAATAAATTTACAATAAAAATAAAGAGCATAAATTTAAATTACATAAAAAAAATTTTATATTAAAATTTAAAATTTAATGACATAAATTAAAAAGATAGAAAAAAGAAAGAAAATAAAAACTAGAAGCAGGCTGATCTTGATCTTAGATCTGCATTGGCGGAAAGAAGGTGTAGAAGCCCAACTCTTTCTCTCAGCACTAGTTGCCTCGAAGCAACCATTAACCAAAAGCCTACCTCTATCCTATACCAAAGCTTCACCTTAACCAAAGATGAATTGATTTGAAGGCTAGGGGTCTTATTTATAGGTGTTGGAGGGCTGAGAGCTTTTGTTGCAGGCAATATGGGACTAAGAAGAGTTTTGATTGGCATTTGTAGAAGAATCTAAGTGAAATTTTGATTAAAATAGCTTTTGGATGAATTTGGTGAAGTCTGGTGAAATCTGGCCATTCAATAGAAATCCAACGGTCCAAAAATCATCAAAATCAGATATGTATAAGCCTAGATCAAGTTGGATTAAGTTTTGGCCATCCGATCATGTTAATCAAGAGGAAATCTGGCCGTTGATCGAAGTTTAGGATATTTTAATCAAGTCAGGAGCTTCCTGGACCGTGGGATCGCTGCTTGGAGCATTGTCCACCATTGGATCATGATCAAGAAGAGTTGCGAAAACCAAATCAAAGTAGGAGGAAATCCTAGCCATTGGATCTAGATCGGCTTCACCACAACGAATCAGTGGTTGTCTTTGCCACTTGAAATGACGATAATGAAGGAAATCGAGTAGAGTTCTTAGCATGCATTTTCAAAACATTTTTGAAATTAAAGCAGCAAAAACTAAAATTAATCAAATATTAATCTACTGCATGCATTGATCTAATTAATTTAAATCCTACTCAGGATCTAGATAGGCTAATATGTAATTTAAATTTAAATGTGATCAATCAGCAAATCAAATCTACTGATCAAAATGAGTTCAAAACTCAAAACCTATGCACGAATAGTTAATCACCATAATCTGAATCTATCGGATAATGTCTTAGTGTCGCATCGCAGCCACACACGTGTCCAGCCTCTATGGTTGGTCCACATGGAGCTCTTGGTCTCGATTAGCCCCACTAGAGCGCTAGCTCTTCGCTAGGGCCTTCAATGGCTAACTACGATCGATTCAATCAATCACCTTCTTTTTGATTTCCTAGATACTCTAGAAAATCAAAACATGTGCTTTGGAGGATGATAAAATGGTGTTTCAAATTTGGTGACGATCCGATTCTCACAGCACTCGATCTCTTCACCCGAACCTATATTCCGAAGTTGGGTTTCACTCAGCCCAAAAATCTTGATGCACTGAAAACCCTCTCATGCCCTCTCTATGTAGAGTTTTTTCATGAAATAAGTTTTTGTGGAAAGTTGACTTTCAAATCTATAAACCTTATTTAGATCATATCTAAAAATTGGGTGTCCTTAGATACGAAAATCAGAAAAGAATAGAGGCATGAAGGAAAAATAAAGTGCTATAGGATTTTGCTCACCTTCACTCAAGGATTTTTTTTGCCCAAAACCAATGCCCAATTACTTTTAAATTTTTACCATGAAAATATAACCCCTTATGATTCATGTACAAAAATTATCATAATTTATTGCATAAAAAATAAGTAGAAATTCTGTATGGAGTAGACAGATTAAGATTGGTTGAACTAGTTTCAACCAACTTCTAGTATTTGAATTCAAATGGGATCTTATCCTTTTCCAACGCCTCATCCAAGAGGGTGACGAGCAGAAGGACTCTCCTTCTGCTCACCCTCTATCAGAAATCATCAAAAAAATGTGCGACAAAAATGTTTAGGTAGGCGTGGAGAATAGATAAGGAAGAGATTAGGTTTTTCAAATTTCAAACCAACCAAGTTGAATTCAAAATTCAACTTTATTTGAACCAGTCCAACCCTTGGACCCGGTCAAAGGCAGAAGAGAGGAAGGGCGCACATTCATTTCTACATGAGAAATCTCATGAAAAAATCAGAGGAGGGCATGGGTCAAGGTGGAAAAGTCAAATATGGTGGGCACTAGGGAGAATTTAAATTCAAATCTCATTTGACTTGGTCCTAATTGGTTTCAACCAAACCAATTAATTTAAACTAATTAGACCAGGTTTAACCCAACCAAATTAGGCTTAATTTGAACTAATAAAATTTTAATTAAATTAAAAATTAATTAGGTCTAGGTCCTGATCAAATCAGAATTGAATCTCCCTTAGCGATGAGGTCATCTCATGACCTGATTGGGTCAAACCCAATCGAATCAAATTCAGTTGGACTTGATCAAATCTCCATTGCTCAATCAAATTGAGTAATTAGCAATTGAATTGTTAATTAATCCTCCAAAAATATTAGAGTCCCAATTGGGTGGATTACCAGGCATCAGAGTTTCATCAACATGAAACTCCTGAAGAGTCCCAATCTAGTGGGACTCTTGAACCCAATATCCTAAACGAATGGATCTCGAGATTACAGAGTCCCAGACCAATAAAATTTTTTATCAGAGAGTCTCAAATAAGTAGGACTCAGAGTCCCAGTCCACTTAGACTCTTGGTCAGAGTGTCCCAGTCCAGTGGGACTCTCGACCACAAAATCCTAGGTCATCAGGACTCATTCAAAGAGTCCTGAACACGAAGGACTCAGTGTCCCAATTGAGTGAAACTCTTAGTCACAGAGTCTCAATCCAATGGGACTCTTGACCATAGAGTTCTAGATCATCAACACTCAATATCAGCCATCAGATCAGGTTGAAACCCCTATTATATGTGACCTTATAGGTTCGAATCCTTAGCCGGTGGCACAGGAATCAATTTTCTATACCAATTGATGTGACCATCTAGCAATGATATCTGATGTTCGGATAGGTCGAAAAGTCATAATACAATAATGACGAACCTATGGCATATGGTTACCATATAATTTATCTCCTTGACTTCGATGCTCAAAAGATGATCTAGGATTTACTATCAATCCTAAAATTCATCCACAGTGTATTTCAAAACTCAGTGTCCATCACATGGACTACCCCGATTGATAATTTACTAAATTAAAATCCAGTGATGCACTTGCTCCAACACTTGGAGGGGTCAATCCCATCTTAACTCACACTCCAACAAGCCAAGTACTTGACTGCACCTAGTAGCCTTCTGTCATTGAATTAGAAATTTAGGTAGTCCGGTACCTAAGTGCAGTGAATTGCTTATAGGTCACCATGGTGATCTCAGGTCTAAGGGATACTTATACCCATACACTACTATAAAAAAGATTTATGGCAGCACATATAATGGCAGCGATTTTCGAAACTACTGCCATAGGTTAGATCTATAGGAGTGGTTTCAAAAACCACTGCCATAGGTTGGACCTATGGCAACGGTTACAAGAAACTACTACCATAGGTCGACCTACAGCAGCGGTTCATTGTAACCGCTGCTTTAAGCTTATTTATGGTAGCGATTAATTGTAACCGCTGCCATATATTTTTTTTATTTTTTTAAATATTATATAATTTTAAAATTTAATATCCATCTTCATCATTCATTATCTAAATAATTATCATTAGAGTATCGTTGCAAAAGGTCACCTCAATCCGATGGTCCTAGCTTCATCGATCAAAAAAATTCGATTTCGACGACTACGAACGATGATGCAATGATCTGATAGATGGAGATCTTCAATGGATTCAAAAACCTATAATGATGATCTCGATGATATTTGTAGCGTACTATCAAAATTTTACTTCAATCAAATATTGTTATCTTGGTCAGTTTAGTATTGGTTAGTTTCGATCGTTAAATGATAAATGAGTGATCAAATGGCCAAACGATGTCCGATTATGAGATAATTTTTTTTATAAATGATCTTGGCTGCTACTTTAATCATTTTTTATAGTGGTGATTATAAAATTCAACTCGTGAGATGAAGAACGATATAAAACTATACATCTACTGATAACCATTCTGAAACTTCACTAGTTGTTATGCTCGTGCTTTTGCAATATCTGCTTAACATGAATAGTTTATATGAAAATGATTTGAATTTTACTATCATCATCATATAAAATATTTAAAAGTATAACAAAGATCATTTAACTAAAAAATTATCTCATAATCGAACATCGTTTAACCCTTTGATCCTTGTTTCTAATTTAATGGCCAAAATCATTCCGTACTAAATTGATGTATGATAACAATATCCGATTGAAGTAAAACTTTGATAGTATGATATAAACATCATTGAGATCATCATTGTAGATTTTTGGATCCATCGGAGGTCTCCATCTATCAGATCATCGCATCATCGTTCATGATCATCGAAATCAAATTTTTCTGATCACTGAAGCTAGGGCCATCAGATCGAGACGATCTTTTGCGACAACACTCTAATGATAATTATTTAGATAATGAATGATGAAGATAGACATTAAATTTTAAAATTATATAATATTTTAAAAAAATTAAGAAAAAATTATTTTCAACCTATGGCAGTGATTTCCAAAAATTGCTGCTATAAATCTACAACAACGGTTATAGAACCGCTGCCGTAGATCTATGGCAGTAGTTTTGGATAACCGCTATCGTAAATCTAGGGCAGCAGTTAGATAACCGCTATCGTAGATTAGGTTAAAAAGTCTCAAATTTTTTCAGCTTTCCTTCAGTGCGCGCTCGATCTCTCTCTATCTCTCCCCCTCCTCTCCATCATCGATGAGACTTCTTCCCCCCTGGCTGGCACTGCCCCTCCTTCCCCCTCGGTGCCACCCCTCCTTCTCCCTCCCCCTCTGGCCCCCATCCTCGACCACCCCTCCTCGCCACCCGCCCCCCATCCGGCCCTCCACCCCAACCCTCCCCCCGACCGCACCTCCTTGCCCCCTATCCCTGGCCGTCCTCCCTGCCACCCGCCACCCCACCCGCCCCCCCACCCTCCCCTCAATCGTCACTCCTTCCTTCCATCCCCGACCGCTCCTCCTCACCACCTCCCACCCGACCCTCCACTCCCACCCTCCTCCTGGCCGCCACTCCTTCCCCCCATCCCCGGCCACCCCTCCCTACCACCCTACCACCCCCCAGCCCCCCCATTCCCGACTGCCCCTCCCTGCCACCTCTCCACTCGGCCCACCCACCCTCCCTCGGCCACCCCTCCTTCCCCCATCCCCGGCCGCTCCTCTCCATCACTCGCCACCCCCCACCTGGCCCCTCTGAAGGAAAAATCTGAGTTTTCCTGATCAGGTTCGTTCCACCCGACCCCACACCCCCCACCCTCCCCCGACCGCCCCACCTTCCCCCCTTCCTCGACCGCACCTCCCCGCACCTTGCCACACCCCAGCCTCCCATCCCCGGCCGTCCCTCCCCACCACCCCCACCGACCCCCCCTAAAGGAAAAATCTGATTTTTTCTAATCAGGTTCGTTCAGATCTAATTGGATCGAGAGAAATATTTCAAAAATTTTTCTCTAAGATTTAGATCAGATCTAAGACTCTTTAGATCTGATTCTATTGATCTGACAAAATAAATAAAAAATAAAACTAAATCTAATTTAATTGTACCTTTATTTTGGATAATCCTATTATCCTATAATGATCCCGATGTTTGTCTGAGGTTTTGGATGTAGCCACGCAAGCGTCTGACCTCTACCAATATCCACTCGAGCTGGATCTAGAGATCTTCTTCTTCTCTATCAATCCTCCAAAAATTAGATCTGGATCTGATCTTGAAGGTCTTCAAAATACCTTTTGAAGAATGATGGCCGTCTCTTGCAGTAGTGCTGCCTTCTTCCTTTTCTATCACCTTTCTCTTGCTTGGATCGCACCAAACTCGCACCCAAATCTCCTTGGGTGTGAAGAGGAGAGAAAGATTTGAAGATGGCATGGAGAGGGAGGGAGAGAACCTTTGTGGCATGAGCAAAGGGTAGAAGATCTAATCTCTAGGTGCAAACAGGATTTTTATAGACCCTACTGTACCATGCAGTGCCACAACATCCTGGCCAATCACGACTTTTTGTTCAACCAGATCTAAATTTGATTGGTAGGATGACATCATCTAATCCAATTAGATTAGAGTCCCTCAAAACTCTCCTTAGGTGGTGCAAACAGGACTCTTGGGCGCCACCTAGTTTGATTCCACGAAGCAACTGAAGTCCCATCCGCATGAGACTCCAGACTTTATCCACATAGGGTGCACGCCATCCTAGGCATGCACCCTCTATTTATCTACTAAAAGGCAGGTGGACAAGATCCAAACTTCTTTTCTATGAGTGCATGACACATGGGCAGATGTCTCAAAGTCAAAGGCCCATGTTTGACCAAAGTCAAAATATAAGATTTAGCTGGTGACAGAAAATAGCAGGTGTTCTCTCAAATTTATCTTATAAATTAAGATAACCTTTTTCTGACCTGGACAAGCTCCAGTCAGACCAAGTGAAGATTCTAAAGTAAGCCCAAACACATTTGGCTCAGTCGAAATAAGCTTTAATGATTATTAAAGGAGAACATTAGACTCAATCGTGTGCTAGCATGATTTTCTTGAACCTAATTGAATCTTATTCAAATCAATTGAACTGGATTAGTCCAATTGATGATATCTAAATCCAAACCCTTATTTGTGTGACCCAATTAGGTTTAGTTCTGTATGGTAATGAGATATATCATGATCTCTATCATTGACATCATCAAAATACTTTTTGATGGATCAGAACTTTTCTGATTCAGACAACTAGTATGATCGATCATCTAAATCATTCTAATTATTCCCAAAATCCACCAGTGACACCTAGCAGCATATGGTGGCAACCCATCAGAATTGAAAGCGAACCTCTCAATGCAGTTACCTGTGTGGTTAAGTTCCTCTATCATGAGCCCTGACTGGATTAGGGTTAAGGTGATCTCGTCAAACCCTAATATCCATCATATGAATTAATCATTCGATTCAAGTCCAATGTGAAAACCCTAATAGAAACTCTTTCTATTATTTTACTCTACCATGGCCATGGGCTTATGGACTTGATTCTCATAATTATCATAGGACTACTCCTCATCTACTGAGGTAGATAGATCCCGTATTGGTGCAATCCAATTCCTACAATGAACATGCTATAGCCAACATACATCTTAGGATTTTGAATGGCTAGGTGATCGAGTTATGGTGTAGTCAAACTATAACACCCTCAAGATAAATTATCAATGCACCTCAGGAAAAAGAACCAGACTTACAACTACAGCTTCGAGCCAGTCATTGATAAGAAGGTAGACTTCCTAATGACAGCTCGAGGTGGTCACGCTTAGTGCCCTTGTTCTCTAATGAGTACCTGTACTTTCACTCCAATGTCTCTACACCATAGACTCAAGACTCATCTATCCTAAAGAAGTGATCATACACCAACCTTCCGGATCAATCACCATCCTAATGATGATCCTACGGTTGGGAGCAATTTATAAGTTAATAATAAAAATTCATGTCTTAAATATTCAACTCTTGAAAATATGAACTATCATTACCATTAACTTAAAGGATGTATCACAGACACTTTTAAATACATACTGTGATAGAAAATAACCTATTTTATTATTTATAGTCAAAATTATAATTTTATCCTTAGAAGTGTATTACAAGTGTCAGCCAATCTGGCTTCTAGGGCACAGATATCTAACAAACTCCCACTTGACCTAAAGCCAATTGGCTATAAATCTAAGTTCCATCTTCTCAAGGTGGGCTTCGATCTTCTGCTGGCCCAACGACTTTGTAAGTGCATCTGCCAATTGTCTATGGAGTCGACTCTCTTGACCTCGACATAACCTTTCTCGAGGTAATCATGGATGAGGTGGTATCACCACTCGATATGCTTGAATTTCTAATGAGACCTCGACTTCTTAGCAAGAGCTATGGTGCCATTATTATTGCAGTATAGAGGAATGGCATCCGATGACATCACTCCGATCTTTGTAGTGAACTTCTTGTACCAGAATGCCTCCTTTGCAGCTTCTGATGCAGTGATGTATTTTGCTTCTATGGTGGAATCTGCTATTACTGTCTGCTTAGAACTCTTCCAACTAATAGCACCACCATAACACATAAATAAATTTTCAGAGGTCGACTTTTGATCATCAATATCGGACATAAAATCCAAGTCTGTATACCCTTGGACTTGGAGTTCTCCATTACCAAAATCCAACAACATATCCTTAGTTCTTCTCAAGTACTTAAAGATACATTTCATAGAAGTCCAATGTTCTTTATCTAGATTCGACTGATATCTGCTCGTGACACTCACATCATGGGCTATATTAGGTCATGTACAGAACATGGCATACATGAGACTTCCTATTACTGAAGCATAAGGGATTTTGCTCATGCATTCAATCTCTTCAGGTGTGTTGGAACATATTTTCTTGGAGAGATGAATGCCATATCTGAAGGGTACTAATCCTCTTTTGGAGTTTTTCATGCTAAACCTTTTTAGCACTTCCTCTATGTACATCTTCTGTGAAAGACTTAGCATCCTATTTGGTCTATCTCTATAGACCTTAATTCCTAGAATGAAGGATGCTTCTCCTAGATCTTTCATGGAGAATTCTTTAGATAACCATATTTTAACTATGATCAACATGAGAATATCATTCCCTATTAGGAGGATATCATCCACATACAGTACGAGGAAGACAACAGCGCTCCTACTGACCTTTTTGAAAATACACGGTTCCACCTCGTTCTTGATGAAATCAAATAATTTGATCACATCATTAAAATGAGTATTCCAGCTCTGAGATGCTCGCTTAAGTCCATATATAAACCTTTGCAGCTTGCATATTTTGTGATCAATATCACTGGATGTGAAACCTCGCGGCTGTTCCATATAGATATCTTCCTCAAGGTATCCATTTAAGAATGTCATCTTCACATCCATTTGTCATATTTCATAATCGAAATAGGCTGCAATAGCAAGCATTGTGCGAATGGATTTTAGCATAGCTACTGGCAAAAAAGTATTCTGATAGTCAATGCCTTCACGCTGACTTTAACCTTTTGCCACTAATCTAGCTTTGAATGTCTCTACATTTCCATCAGCACCAATCTTTCTCTTGTAGATCCATTTATATCTAATAGGTACTATACCTTCAGGTGGATCTACCAAGGTTCAGACTTGATTTGAATGCATTGAGTCAATTTTTGACTTCATTTCTTCTTACCATTTCTCGAAGTCGATATCCGATATTGCCTCGTCATAGGTTTTGGGATCATCACCATGAACCCCATTACCTACGAGAAATATTTTCTCTATTTTCTCTGAAATCATACCTAAGTACCTTTCAGGGGGATGAAAATTTCTTTCCAATCTACGAGGTGGAGGAGGTAGCGATTATATTGACTCAACCTGATTTGGTTCTATTAGGTCCTTAGCTCATTGCTCTTGGGAGACATTCTCCTCTAGCTTGATCTGCTTTCCATTTCCACCATCTTAAATAAACTATTTTTTAAGAAAGATGGCATGCCGACTCACAATCACATTATGGTCTTCTAAAATATAGAAATAAAATTCTAATGACTCTTTAGGATATCCTATGAATCAAGCTCTAAAGGACTTATAGTCTAACTTGTCCACTTGTTGTTTTTTGACATGAGTCGGACAACCCCAAATTCTGAGATGACTCATACTTGATTTTTTACCATGCCATATCTCATACGGTGTGGTAGGAACGGTTTTAGATGGAACCCTATTCAGTAAATATATTTAAGTTAATAGACTATGTTTTCAAAGAAAATCTAGGAGGTCTGTGAAGCTCATCATGGATCGAACCATATCTAATAGGATCCGATTTCTTCATTCTAAAATCTCATTGAGTTGAGGTGTTCCAGGTGGAGTTCATTGAGAGACTATGCCACAATGCTTGAGATAGTTCAGAAATTCTCGACTAAGGTATTCACCTCCTCGATCTGATTGAAGAATCTTAATGGATTTTTTAGTTTGCTTTTCCATTTCATGTCTGAATTTCTTAAACTTTTCAAGAGCTTCAGACTTGTGTCTCATAAGATACACATATCCATACCGAGATAAATCATCGATGATGGTTATGAAGTAGACAAAATTGTCTTTAGCCAGCACATCAAATGGGCCGCACACATCAGTATGTACTAGAGCAAGTAAATCCGTGGCCCTTTCTCCATGTCCCATAAAAAGGAGCTTAGTCATTTTGCCATTAAGACATGATTCTCAAATTGGATATGACTCGGAAGTCATTGGATTTAATAGCCCTATTTTCTCCAATTTATTAATCCTATCTTCTGCTATATGACCTAGCCTTAGGTGCCATAGATACCTATCATTTGGACTATCCCTATGTCGTTTTGATTTTATGGCATTCACATTTTGCTCAATATTAAAGATAGATACATCAATATGTAACTGATAAAGATCGTTAATAAGAAAATCACTTGCAACTTTATTTCTTTCATAAAGAATATTACAATGGTCCTTAAGAAAATTAAGTACATAGCCTTCTAGTGCTAAACATGAAACAGAAATCAAATTTCTACTTACAGCAAGTACAAAATAATAGTCCTTAAATACTAAATCTAAACTGAACGGTAGTTGAAGAGGATAGGTTTCCACAACCACAGCAGTAATCCTTGCTCCATTTTCGATGCATAGGATCATTTCACCATCCCTCAGCCTTCTGCTATCCTCAAGATCCTGCATGAAAGTGCATAAGTGAGCACTAGAACCAGAGTCAAGCACCCAACTGGATGTAGAAAAAATCGTAAGGTTAGATTCAATAATGAGCATACCTCCAGAAGGACCTATCTCCTTCTTATTCTTTAGGATGGCTAGGTAAGTAGGGCAGTTCTGCTTCTAGTGGCCATCAGTATTACAATGAAAATACTTTCCTTTATTAGCAGCCTTCTTCTTCAGTTCTGCCTTCTTTTTCTTTCCACCTTTCACCTTCTGTCTTTTTACAAACTTCTTCTTCTTTCCAAAAGACTTTCTTTTGAAAGAAGTTCATTCCATAGCAAGTTCTGAGCCTTTAGAACCTTTTATGGAAAGCTCCAGTAACCAGCATGTTCATAAGCTTAGCCAGAGTATTCTAAAGTTTATGCATATGCTAGTTCATGATGAACTATCCATAGGCATCAGTCAAGGATTGCAGGATTATATCATTCTGCAAATCCTGATCTAACTTCACTCCGAGCTTTTCAAGCTCTTCCAGGTCCTTGATCATCATCAGACAATGATCTTGGACTGATTGCCCATCATGTATTTTAGTCTTAAATAATCATTTAGTGACTTAATATTTGGCTGTACGACTCTGTTCACCAAACAACTCTTGTAGGTAAGCCAACATTTGATGGACAATCCTGATATCTTCATGTTAGCACTGAAGCTCATCACACATTAAGCCCAACATATAGTATCTGGCCTTGTTATCTTCATCCATCCATTTATCAAAAGACGCTATCTATTTAGTGGATGGACGAGCTGGTAAAGTGGGAGGATCCTAGTCCAATACATGAGTTAACTTCTTGGAATCCAAAATGATTTTGAAGTTCTAGACCCAATCCTTGTAATTGGGTCTGGTCAATCTATGGGTGTCCAGGATACGAGCTAGTGGATTGAATGCAGACATTTTCCTATAGAGAGTCAAAGTTTCTAGTTAGATTTTATAATTAAGATTTGATCAATTTATTTAGAATTTTAAGTTTTAAATAAATTAGCTTTCACTATTTTTATTGATCCCTACACTCTCTTTGTAGAGATGCAAAAATCTCCATGATTACTGACTTCTAGTGGGTGGTGCAGTCTCATCAACTAACTCATCACCTCACCTAATAGTTATTGGTGATGGGTTAGTCAATGAGTGAACAACTCTTGTTTAATGATTCTCTAATCATGATGCACCCATACTTGGTCTCTAATTCATGAATCTCACTGCATCCAGAATATTGATCCACTCCTTAGTTAAGTCAGACCCACCATTTGCACAAATTGAATTCCTAATTGGATCTCTCTTTATATCTAGAATATTGAGCCCAATCCATCCTCCAGTCGATAGCATCCAATGCCTAATAGACATGGTTGCATCTTTTCGATGCAATTGAACCACTGTGACTAGCCAAGAACAATCAACCCCAAAAAGGATCCACATATCTACAATGGTAGAAGACCTTAGACTTAATCTTTTCTTAAGAAGATTTGATTTAGGTCTCTTTAAACTTGACTTATCATAGCCATAACTATTATAACTAACCTAGTGGCATGGGTTAGCTCGAATTGTTAGCCACCTTAGATCAGGACTGAGCCGACAAATATGGCCAGATAAGTGAGATCGATGGAAGGAATTTGCCATTAACTCGACAAGAATGCATTCGAGTCGAGTAGCTCTTAATTAAAAATCAGTCGATCGTATCTGCCAAACTTACCTTAGACATCGAATTATTGAGCCAAAACTAATCAGGTTAGCTTACAATCCAGAGTCTAACCACTGAGCCTAATTAGGCCTTAACTTGATATCACTCATGTGAATCGATTTTGACCCAGACTTAATCCTATTAGGCTGATCAATTTAAGCATTCTTGATCCCATCTAACCAACTCTTGATTTGATTTGATCAACCGTTAGACCTAATTGAGCTATCCAAGCCTGAACCCAATTTTATGAGTATGTCTTAAATTTAAAAATTCTCAATTTTAGACCTAATATATTTCATAATCTTAATTCTTAATTAAGTTCAAGGTTCATAAACAAAATATATAAATAAAATCCTAAGATTTCAGGATCTAGGATTTTGCAGAAAATAAGTTTTAAATTTTTTATTAAGGACGAACGTGCAGCACCCCTACACATTATAAGAACACCCCATCGAATAGGAGAAGAGGGTCTTTAAACCCTACTTTGCTCTTATGATCGGACGGCCAAGGAGAATGTCTTAATCAAAAATATGATAAATCTACAAAATTAGTTAGATCTACATCATATATCACATATATAAAAATTGATCTAACTTAAAATATATTTTGCATACATCTCATATATCATATCATGCATATTTTCATATCTAAATTATCACATAAACATCTAAAAAATAAAATTTAAATTTAATCATATCAAATTAAAATTTATTCTAGATAATTTTGTGGAACTATTCTACAACTAGTCTAAACATGCTTCTATCATATCTCATATGAACAAATTAAATAAATTTATTATCTATTTTTTATATATTATTATAATATTTATAATATTAAAAAATAATAAATAAATAAATATAAAAATTATAATTAATTAAATAAAAATCATGATCATACTAGACTACACATAGAATAATTCTATTCCTAGTGTAGTTATGTATCTCATACATCTTAGATCTAGATTATTTAATTTTTAATTTTTTTAATTTTAGATCTAATCATATCTCATGTGATATCTAAAATATTCTAATTATCAGATCAAAACCACATTAAAATTAGATCTAAAAAATTTTAGAAAATCTGGCTCTGATACCAGTTGAAGGAAAAATATGATTTTTCCTAGTCAAATTCGTTCAGATCTGATTGGATCAAGAGAAATATTTTAAAAAAAAATTTCTAAGATCTAGATTAGATTTAAGACTCTTCAGATTTCATCCTATTAATCTAATAAAATAAATAAAAAATAAAATTAAATCTAATTTAATTATACCTTTATTTTGGATAATCCTATTACCCTATGATGAATCTGATGTTTGCCTATGGTTCTGGATGTAGCCACATAAGCGTCTGGCCTCTGTCGGTATCCACTCAAGTTGGATCTGAAGATCTTCTTCTTTTCTATCAATCCTTCAATAATCAGATCTGGATCTAATCTTGAAGATCTTCAAAACACCTTTTGAAGAATGATGGCTGTCTCTTGCAGTAGTGCTGCCTTCTTCCTTTTCTATCGCCTTTCTCTTACTTGGATCGCACCAAACTCATGCCCAAATCTCCTTGGGCATGAAGAGGAGAGAGAGGATCTAAAGATGGCATGGAGAGGAAGGGAGAGAACCTTTGTAGCATGGGGAAAAGGCAAAAGATCTAATCTCTAGGCGCAGATAGGGTTTATATAGATCCTGCTGCACCATGCAGTGCCACATCATCTCGGCCAATCATGGCCTTTTGTTCAACCAGATCTAAATTTGATTGGTGGGATGACATCATTTAATCTAATCAGATTAGAGTCCCTCAAAACTCTCCTTAGGTGGCGCCAAGACTGGTCAAACAGGACTCTTGGGCGCCACCTAGTTTGATTCCACGAAGCAACTAGAGTCCCATCCATATGAGACTCCAGACTTTATCCACATGGGGTGCACGCCATCCTAGGCATGCACTCTCTATTTGTCTACCAAATGGTAGGTGGACAAGATCCAAACTTCTCTCCTATGGGTGCATGACACATGAGCAGATGTCTTAAAGTCAAAGGTCAACATTTGACCAAAGTCAAAAGACAAGATTTAGCAGATGACGGAAAATGGCAGATGTTGTCTCAAATTTATCTTATAAATTAAGACAATCCTTTTCTGATCTAGACAAGCTTCAGTCAGACCAAGTGAATATTTCTAAATGAGTCCAAACACATTTGGCTCAATCAAGATAAGCTTTAATGATTATTAAAGAAGAACATTAGGCTCAATCATGTGCTAGCATGATTTCCTTGAACCTAATTGAATCTTATTCAAATCAATTAAACTAGGTTAATCTAATTGATGATATCCAGATCCAAACCCTTATTTGTATGATCCAGTTAGGTTCAGTTCTATATAGTAATGAGATATGTCATGATCTCTATCATTGACATCATCAAAATATTTTTCGATGGATTAGAACTTTTCTGATTCAGACAACTAGTATGATCGATCATCCAAATCATTCTAATTGTTCCCAAAATCCACCAGTGATACCTAGCAGCATACGATGACAACCCATCAGAACTGAAAGTGAACCTCTCAATGCAGTTACCTATGTGGTTAAGTTCCTCTATCATGAGCTCCGATCTGTATTAATCATTTGATTCAAGTCCAATGTGAAAATCCTAATAGAAACTCTTTCTATTATTTCACTATGGCCATGGGCTTATGAACTTGATTCTCATGATCATCATAGGACTACTCTTCATCTACCGAGGTAGATAGATCTTGTATTGGTGCAATCCAATTCCTACAATGAATATGCTATAGCCAACATACACCTCAGGATTTTGAATGGCTAGGTGACCGAGTCATGGTGTAGTCAAACTATAACACCCTCAAGATGAATGGCTGATGCATCTCAGGTGAAAGAACCAAACACATAACTACAGCTTCGAGCCAATCATTGACGAGAAGGTAAACTTCCTAATAACTGCTCGAGATGGTCATGCTCAGTGCCCTCGTTCTCTAATGAGTATCTGTACTTTCACTCCGATGTCTCTATACCATAGACTGAAGACTCATCTATCCTAAAGAAGCGATCATATATCAACCTTCTGAATTAATCACCATTCTAATGATGATCCTACGATCGGAAGCATTTTATAAGTTAATAATGAAAATTCATGTCTTAAATTTTTAACTTTTAAAAATATGAACTATCATTATCATTAACTTAAAGGATGTATCACAGACATTTTCAAATACATAGTGTGATAGAAAAAAATTCATTTTATTATTTATAATCAAAATTTTAATTTTATCCTTAGAAGTATATTACAAGTGTCAGCCAATCTAGCTTCTAGGGCATACATATCTAACACCCCCACCCACCACACTCTCCCTTTCATTCGTCGACCCTTCCATCACTGTGCCTCTCAGGCCTCCTCATCACTGTACCTCCCTCCCCCTGACCGCTCCTACTTTCCCTCTTTCCTCTTTCTCTCTCTTCTCTATCTCATTATCTTGCTTTTATTTCGTAAGTTACCTCTAGTGTCGTTGTTCTCCTCTAGCATCGTTGCCAGCGACCCTCGGAGCTTTCAGTACGATCCGCTCTCTATAGCCATAGGTATAATTTATTTTTAATTTTTATAGTATTATTTATTAATTATATATATTTATAATAATTTATAAAATATTTATAATAAATATTATAAATATTTATTATAAATATTATAATTATCCATATGTCGTAGTTTTTGGATCGTACCATGGTGGTAACCTTGGGCCGTGCCATGTCGGCGACTATGGACTAAATCTGTCAATGGATTGGATTTGGATCAGAACCTGAATATTCAGATCCAAATCTAATTTTAATTACTGATACCGAATCTGAATCCAAATATTCGATAGATTTGTACTTGAAGTACCAAACCCAGACCCTAATGGATTTCAAAAGGCCAGACCCGATTTCAGGATCTGAAACTAAGAAATAGAGAGACTGAGAGGAAGACCGATAGATTGAGAAAGGGAGGGTCGGTCGCTCGTCGACCACCAACAAGGAAGATCGAGAGTGGGAGGGAGGGAGGGAGGGATGAGAGAGGGAGAGAGGAAAGGAGGGATCTGACCTCGCCACCATCATTGGGAGGGAGGGGGTCCGGCATCGCTGCCATCATTAGGAGGGAGGGGGTCCGGCATCGTCAATAAGGGAGATCGAGAGAGGGAGAGTGGGAGATTGAGAGAGCAAGAGAGGGAGGGAGGGGGTCCAACCTCGCCGATATTACCTGGAGGGATGGGGTCCGATCTTGCCGGCTTCTAAGTGAATAGAATTTGATATGTCTCTCTAAGGTTCCAACTTTAAGCCCTAAGGTGCCACCATCATTTACTTTATTCTTCTTTCAGATTTCTGGATTAACCCCAAGGTTCACGCAAGAGATCGAATCTACGACTGTTGCTCATCCTTAATTATTTATGAATGTAATTTATGTTGTAGAATTTATTGCATAATATTTTTTGGATGTTTATATCTTATTGCTTTATTAGGATAGGACCTATCTTTACCTATTAGTTGGTGATAGGGTGCATTTATTGCATTTCTAAAAATGATATTAGTTGCAGATCACGATGGCACCAAAATGCCATCTAGCTTTCATCCCTGTCCCTCGATGGGTTATGCGTAGTTCAACATTCGAGGAGTAGTAGGAGCATACTCCATCCACCTCGGCATCGACTGCTTAGGGACCTCCACCGCTGGCATCTACTACACCGATAGTTGAGCCTCTACCATCGCCCATATCTGAGACATATGCTACTACACAGGCATCTAAGTGTACATTTTTATTATATTAGCATAACTTTATTTTTTATATAGTATTTGTACACTTATATATTTGCATAACATATTTGCATTGCAGGTGCATCATTTAGCCAGACATTTTGCAGTCCCACATGTATGGCACATGTGTGGAACCGCCAGCATCAGGTGATGGTCTATTACGATGTGGAGGGGAGGTCGGTAGGGTAAACCGCATGGGAGATGCATTCCTTTTTTGGAGTTCTTGTGAGGCGGTCGAACATTATTTTCATAGAGCTCAGAGACTGACGTTTGATAGATGCTGCTATCAGAGATCGGGTATGGAAGGAGATATGGGTAAGTACATATTAGTTATATTTATGTATTTTATATATTTACGCTATATATGTTTGATTAAAATAATTTTATGATTTATTTTTGATAACTTTGTGCAGAGGAGGTACGACTTCCTCGATCATGAGAGGGCTCAAGATGTTCGATTGAGAAAGATTAAAGAGTTGTACTAGGGTTACAAGGTCAAGCTCTATAGAGGATGGCTCGAGCACCGATGAGACACTCCAAAGGAGCTTGTTCCTTGGATACAAGACTGTCCTCCGAGTCAGTGGAAGAGGATGGTTAGACACTGGAGGAGCTAGGAGTTCAAGATAAAATTTCTAACTTTTAAATTTTTCAATACACTTAAAGTTTTATTTAAATACTTTTTAAATATTTATTATTTATTTGAATATTTATTAGGCTACCTTCCATCAGAATCAGAACAACCATGCAGCCTAGGAGTATACGCAACTCTAGGCCACGAGTCTATGGTCAGTCATGTGCATAGAGAGGTAATTAATTCTAAATCTTACTAGATAAATTAAATTCATATTTTTTATCATTTTTTTGATAAATTTATTCTTTATTATAGATGATAAAAGCTGGAGTGATGCCTAGCCATAGCAAGATCTTCCAATCTAGCCGTACGGACAAGACGGGCAGGCTGATGAATGCTACGATCGGACATATTTTTGTAAGTATTAAATATATTAGTATATATGATTAGTATTATAGCATTTCTTATAAAATTTTATTTTAATTTATAATTACAGAATCAGTTAGATGCGCTCGTGAGCAAGGACCCGGATACCTCTGTGTCCCATGACCATCTATCTCAGATTTTGGGGCCTAAACACTCTGGAAGGATCCGATGCAAGCCCGGACACATGCCAATGAGCTACTGGTCTGAGGCGAGTGTCTCCTCACAGACATCCAGTGTCGTCAGTCGAGAGGAGCATAAGGAGGCATTGGCATGGGTAGATCATGCTGCGATGCAGGCAGATCGGGCTGAGGAGCGTGCATCTTATCTAAAGGACATCGTGAGAGACATGACGTTGATGCTCAGCATGCATTTTAGAGTCACAGGCTTCGAGAATATATTGGCCCGCATTCTAGCTCTAGCTCTAGCTCTGACTCTGACTCCAGCACCAGCTCCAGCTTCGACTCTAACTCCAGCTTTGGCTCTAGCTCTGGCTCTCGATGATGATAACAATGATGTAGATTTAGAAAACTTTTGATGTATTTTATTTTTTTAAAAAAATATTATAATAAATTTTATTCGATAATAAAATTTTTGTATTTTAGAATAATTTTTATGTTTATTATATTTTTTGTGTTATATATATATATTTATCAGATAAAATATATTAAAAAATAAAAAATTTAATATTTTTAATTATTCAATATCTACAGAAGTGATTTTATAACCGCTGTCATATCCGTGCCAATCGCTGTTATAGATTTTTGATACAAATGATGCCAATCGCTGCATTAGACCTATGATAGTGGTTAATAAATCACTACTATAGATTATCTATGGCAGCGGTTATGTAACTGCTATTATAGATAACCTATGGTAGTGGTTACATAACTGCTGCTATAGGTCGATCTATTGTAATGATTTATAAACCACTATAATAGAATATCTATGGCAGTGGTTCAAACAACCGCTGTCATAAAGCTATCGCGATGGCTACAGTAGCAGCGGTTAGAAAATTACTGCCATAGCTTATGACAGTGATTTTTTAGGCTATGGTAGTGGTTACGAACAACTATCGTAGCTCTTTTTTGTAATATCCTTCATGAGCAACTCTTGATAATAGAGAGCTTCATAGTTGGATCACATTCAGTAAAATATATCCCTACACTTCACCTGCATGCCAGACATACTTCTTGGTTAAGAGGACAACCAATACTTATAACACACAATGACCTACACTTGATACGTTGTCGTCTTGAATAGCAATGAATCATTTGGTTGTGAACACGTTTGAGGACTAAACGATAAATCTTCCTTTATCAAGTCTAAATAGTCCTAAGAACTTCATCACAGAAGAGTTCATTATAGAAAGATGCATAAAATGATGAAAAGGCTAAAATAAAAATTTTATTTATTAATAATTTAACTATAATTATATTTAGCTCAATCATCTATAACCTAGATGATTGGCTTTAGGATATAATTCTCAACAACTTCCATTTAGACTAAAGTCACTCAGAACAGTATCGAATACCCATCTTTCATTTATGATTATCGAACTCCTTGATTCCTAGAGCTTTAATAAAGGGGTCGGCCACGTTCTCCTTTCTATCGATCTTCTAAAGCTCGATGTCATCTCACTCCATAATTTTTTGTACAAGGTGGTAGCGATGCAGAATATGTTTCGTGTGCTGATGTGCCTTCGGCTCCTTCACTTGAGCTATGGCTCCAGTGCTGTGACAGTATAGCAGAATCAGACCATCCAAGGAGGATGCCACTTTCAGCTCATTGATGAACTTTCGTAGCCATACAGCTTCCTTCGCAGCATCAAATGCTGCGACATACTCCGCCTCGCACACAAAATTGGCTATAGTATGCTGCTTGGAACTCTTTCAACAGACCGCTTCACCATTTAGGATAAACACAAAATCTAACACACTTTTGCTATCATTATGATCTGACTGAAAACTAGAATCAATATATCTTATAAGTTTCAAGTCAGTATGTCCATAGATGAGTCACTGGTCTTTAGTATTTCTCAAATACTTCAGGATTGTCTTCACAACTTTCTAATGATTCTCATCTGGGTTAGACTGGTATTTGCTCACTACCCCTAGTGAGTATGCCACATCTGATCTCGTACACATCATAAAGTACATAATAGAATCCACTATCAAAGTATATGATATTCTACTCATACACTCTCTCTCTTGAGGAGTTGTCGGACAATCCTTCTTCGAGAGCGAAATTTTATGTCCTATCGAAAGATAGCCCTTCTTGGAATACTTCATGTTGAACCTCTTCAACATGGTATCAATGTACATAGACTGAGATAATCCTAGCAACCTTCTAGATCTATCCCTATAGATCTTTATCCTTAGGATGTAGGAAGCTTCTCCCAAGTTCTTCATGGAGAATTGAGATGACAGCCAAACCTTTATTCCTTGTAATATAGAGATGTCATTTTTGATTAAGAGAATGTCATCAACATATAGTACAAGAAATACAATAACAGAACCATGGCCCATTTATACACATAGAATTTTTCTCCATTTTTAACGAAGCCATACATTCTGATTACTTTATCAAAATACATGTTCCAACTTCGTGATGCCTGCTTTAATTCATAGATGGATCTTTGAAGCTTGCACATTTTAGATTCATCTATGGATGTGAAACCCTCAAGCTGTATCATATACACCTCTTCATCCAGCTCTCTATTTAGGAAAGTTATTTTTATATCCATTTGTCAGATCTCATAGTCTAGGTATGCTGCTATCGCAAGCATGATCTGAATAGATTTGAGCATTGCCACTGAAAAAAATATCTCATCATAGTTAATACCATAATACTGATGATATCTCTTGGAAATCAGATAGGCTTTATAGATCTTCACTTTTCCATCTGTACCCCATTTTCTTTTGAAAATCTACTTACACCCAATGGATTTTATCCCTTTAGGTGCATCAACTAGTGTCCGTACACTATTGACCTTCATGGACTCCATTTCGAACTTCATGGCTTCCAGCCATTTATCAGAGTTGGACCTCTGCATGGCATCCATGTAGGTGATTGGATCCTCATCATTCTCATCGAGTTCGACAGGATCACCATTCCAAACCAAAAAATCATAGTATCTATCCGGTTGACATGGTACTCTATCAGATCTTCTTGGTGCCATTTCAATAGACTCTGGATTTGATCTTATCAAATCTAGTTCTATAAGTTTACTAGAATGTGTTGATTCTTTCACTTGTCAAGCTTCATTAAGTTCAGCATTAGAGACAGTTGTTCCTTCACTAAGAAACTTTTTTTTAAAAAAGATTGCTCTATTGCTGACGAATATCTTTTATTCTTCAGCAAGGTAGAAGTAATAACCCCTAGTTTTCTTAAGATATCCTATGAACAGGCATTTATCGGACCTAGGTCTAAGCTTTTTCGACTGTAAATGTTTAATATAAGCCGGACATCCCCAAATCCTAAAGTGAGAGAGTGTCGGCTTATATCTAATCCATATCTCATATGAAGTTTTTGCAACATACTTGCTTGGAATATTATTCAAAATAAAATGGGTAGTTTCTAGTGCATAACCCCAAAATAAAATCTGCAGACCTGTAAACCCCATCATGGGCCGAACCATGTCCAACAGGGTTTGATTCCTTCTTTCAGATACACCATTATGTTGTGGTGTTCGAAGAGGGATCTATTATGAGAGAATCCCATTGTCTCCTAGATATGTCAAAAACTCATTGGAAAGATATTCACCTCCTCGATCAGATCGAAGAATTTTAATAATCTTTCCAAGTTATTTTTCTACCTCATTTCGATATCGTTTGAACATTTCAAATGAATCAAATTTACTCTTCATAAGATAGACATACCCATACCTAGATAGATCATCAGTAAATATAATAAAGTAGTAAAACCCACCTCTAGCATATATGTTCATAGGTCCACATACATCAGTATGTACTAGACCTAGAAGCTCAGTGGCTCGCTCACCCTTTCCAGTAAAAGGTGATTTAGTCATCTTACCAAGAAGACAGGACTCACAGGTATTCAATGATTCATAATTATCAATGTCAAGGATATGCTTCTTGACTAACCTGTTAATCTTATTCTTATTTATATGATCGAGCCTATAGTGCCAAAGATAAGCATTAGTGACATTATCCAGTTTTGGTCGTTTATTTGACATGTACATTATACTAATAGGCTATGATAAAATATAAATATCATTTCTTAATTATCCTTGCATTATTGTGACATCATTCATAATGATATCGCAATAATATCCTTTTATTGATAAACTATAACCATCTTAGGCAAAAAGTCCAATGGATATTATGTTCATCATAAAAGATGGACAATAGTGACAGTCACTTAAAATGATATTATTATTTTTGAAAAATAGTTCAAAAGTTTCTAATGCTAGGACTGAAACTTGACTTTCAATCCCAACATTAAGAAATCTATCATCATTCTCAAATTTTCTACCAATTTGAAGTCCATGCAATAAATTGCATATATGAATCGGACTCCCGATATCTAATACCCAAGTAGATATATCACATACGAAAAAATTGCAAGGTGTTATCATATAACAGCCTTGACTAGCAACCACTTGCTGATTTCTACTATTCAGCCAATTTAGATCAAGAGAACCATTCCTCTCTGGGTTTGTCTGATTAGGATCAACACTAGACTCCTTGTTCTTAGGTCCTAAATACTTGCCACTGTCTAACAGTGAATGGAGCAGACTAACTCTAGCCATTCTAATTATCTAAAAGAAAAATATGAAACCTTATTAGTACTTGAATTAATTAATCCTAAAGATTTGGACTTTAGTCTAAAGGTTCTTCCACTATTTTTAATGAATTGGTAGCCTCTACCTTCAATTCGAGGAATTATACTAACTTCTTAACGGATATTGGAATCCACAGACTACGTACGGGCCTGAGGAAAGGTCTGGCTAACCTATGTGCATCTATAGATAGGTTCATAATCAATTATTTCTTCAAATAATTTTTAGTATTTAGGTTTTGCCCTAGATGCCAAATTAGTAGGCTCTGGCCTCCATTGAAAAGGTTTGGTTAGGTTCAACCATTAATATAATTGATTTTGGTGCATCAAACCAATGATAATTAGATCTGAGAAAAGCTTTGGCTAACTTGATCACCATTAAAAGAATGCAACCTAATCATTATATGATGTACAGTAATTCCAATATCTAAATAAACATTAGGTGTATGGCACCTCCAATGTTCATCCAGAAAATTGGACTTATTACTATTCACCTTAATGGGAGGCTATGATTCGGTTATCCCCATAACTTAGTTATTTTAAGAACCTAATAATTTAGATGATTTAGTTTACATATGATTTAAGGATAGAAAGGACACGGACCAAATTTCTCCTACTGACTTCATCAAGTCAAATTCTCCCACTGACTTCATCAAGTCAATAGGTTAGGACTAGGATCAATTTAAGTCCATGGGCACCTAATTCAGTCTTACTAATTGAAATTAATCAAACTGATTCCTAATGACATTGATCTATCTAAATCATCAAGCGATCTAATCCAATCCCAATCGATCATGTTGGTCAGATAAGTGAGATCAGTGGAAGGAATATGCCATTAACTCATCAAAGATTGAATTAGTATGAGTAGCTTCTAATTAAAAATCACTGGTCTAGACTGCTAAACTTACCTTAGACATCAACTGGTTAATTAGGTTTAATCTGATCAATCTAGTAATTTTGGACTTAACCGCATAGTCATGAATTATGTCCATCTTAGTCTAATTAAAGACATGGACTTGTCCAACTACAACTATTGAAGTTGATTCTAGAATGTCCTTGACCTAATCTAATTCAACACTTGGTTAGATTTGATCAATTATTCTAGATTAATCCATTCTTTAACTAACCTTAGATCTAACTCAATTAATGGATCTAATTCATCTTACCCTTTAACCCATAGTCTTATGATTTTATCTTAGAATCTTAATTCATAATTCTAGGCCCTATGAATAATACTTAATTCTTTTAATTAAATTTTTGGACTGATGGGTCAGGGTTTGATATTTTAAAAATAATTTTTAAATTTTGAAAGATTTTTATTTTCTATTTTTTAAATGGGTGGACTCATTTTAGAAATGGATCGGCTTATTTCTCAAACAGCAACCTATTGCTAGTTTTAAACATAAAACAAAATATAATAAAAATTAAACTATGAATCAATCTTTTAGATTTAATCTAAAATATATTCATATTTAATTTTTTTAATTAAAATAATTTTAATTATTAAAATTTTTTTACTGTTCATCTTAATGAATGAGTTCACGGTGGCACCTCTACCGCCATAAGGGATCCCCATTGAATGGGAGGACATGGCCATTAAACCATACTTGTCCCTTATAACTGGATGGCTTGGTGGCTCATTCATTCTCGATTATTAAATTATCTAGATTAAGCATATCAAATATACTAACATTTAATTTTTAATTACATATTAGACAT
Organism: Cocos nucifera; assembly: GCA_006176705.1. Classification (NCBI taxonomy): domain Eukaryota; kingdom Viridiplantae; phylum Streptophyta; class Magnoliopsida; order Arecales; family Arecaceae; genus Cocos; species Cocos nucifera. The sequence continues at coordinate 97,219 of QRFJ01000272.1, read as the reverse complement.
GTCAAGCAACCTTGTTGCTTTGATACCATTGAAGGAAATAGAGCATGACTTTTAGCATATATTTTCAAAATATTTTTAAAATTAAAGCAATAAAAACTAAAATTAGTTAAATATTAATTTACTGCATGCATTGATCTAATTAATTTAAATCCTACTCAGGATCTAGACATGCTAATATGTAATTTAAAATTTAAATATGATCGATATGGGTTCAGAACTTGATACTTATGTACGGATAGCTGATCACTATAATCTAAATCCACTGGATAATGCTCTAGTATCACACCTCAGTCGCACACATGTCTGACCGTTATGGTTGCTCCATATGGAGCTTCTGATCCCGATCAGCCCCACTAGAGTGCTAGCTCCTCGTCGGGACCTTCAATGGCTGATCATGATCGATCCAATCGATCATCTTCTTTCTGATCTCTTACAAACTCTAAAAAATCAAAACATGTGCTTTAGAGGATGATGAAGTGGTGTTTCAGATTTGATGTTGATCCGATGCTCACAGCACTCGATCTCTCCACCTGAACCCAGATTCCCAAGTCTTGGGTTTCACTCAGCCCAAAAATCCTGATGCACTGAAAACCCTCTCACACCCTCTCTGTGTGGAGTTTTTCCATAAAATAAGTTTTCATCGAAAGTTAAATTTTTAATCTATAAGCTATATTTAGATCATATTTAAAAATTGAGTATTCTTAGATACAAAAATCAGAAGAGAATAGAGATATCAAGGAAAAATAAAGTGCTATAGGACTCTGCTCACCTTCACTCCAAGATTTTTTTTCACCCAAAACCAATGCCCAATTGCGTTCAAATTTTTACCATAAAAAGATAACCCCTTAGGCTTCAACACAAAAATTCTCATAATTTATTGCATGAAAAATAAGTGGAAATTCTGTATGGAGTGGATAGATTAAGATTGCTTAAACTAGTTTCAACCAACTTCTAGTATTTGAATTCAAATGGAGTCTTATCATTTTCCAATGCCTCATCCAAGAGGGTGTGAGCAGAAGGACACTCCTTCTACTCACCCTCTATCAAAAATCACCAAAAAAATGTGCGACAAAAAGTTTAAGTAGGTGTGGAGAATAGATAAGGAAGAGATTAGGTTTTTCAAATTTCAAACTAACAAAGTTGAATTCAAAATTCAACTTAGTTTGAACTGGTCCAACCCTTGGACCAAGTCAAAGGCAGAAGAGAGGAAGGGTGCACATTCATTTCTGCATGAGAAATCTCATGCAAAAATTACAGGAGGGCATGGGTCAAGGTGGGAAAGTCAAATATGGTGGGCACTAGGAAGAATTTAAATTCAAATCTCATTTGACTTGGTCCTAATTGGTTTCAATCAAACAAACTAATTTAAATCAATTAGACTAGATTTAACCCAACCAAATTAGGCTTAATTTAAATCAATAAAATTTTAATCAAATTAAAAATTAATTGGGTCCATATCCTAATCAAATTAGGATCGAATCTTTCTTAGAGATTAGGTCATCTCATGACCTGATCGGGTCAAACCCAATCGAATCAAATTCAATTGGACTTGATCAAATTCTCATCGCTCAATCAAATTGAGCTAATTAGCAATCGAATTGTTAATTAATTCTCTAAACATATTAGAGTCCCAATTGGATGGGTTACCGGGCATCAGAGTTCCATTAACATGAAACTCCTGAAGAGTCCCAATACAGTGGTACTCTTGAACCCAGTGCCCTAAATGAATAGATCTCGAGATCATAGAGTCCCAGACTTATGAGACTCTTGATCAGAAAGTCTCAGATAAGTAGGACATAGAGTTCCAATCCACTAGGACTCTTGGTCAAAGAGTCCCAGTCCAGTGAAACTCTCGACCATAAAGTCTCAGGTCATTAGGACTCTTATTCAGAGAGTCCTGAACATGAAGGACTCAGAGTCCCAGTCCAGTGGGACTCTTGACCATAGAGTTCTAGGTCATTGAGACTCAATATCAGCCATTAGATCAGGTAGAAATTTCTATTGTGTGTGACCTCATAGGTTCAAATCCTTAGCCGATAGCATAGGAACCAATTTTCTATACCAATCAATGTGACCATCTAGCAATGGTACTCGATGTCTGGATAGGACGAAAAATCATAATGCAACAATGACAAACTTATGGCATATGGTTACCATATAATTCATCCCCTTAACCTCGATGCTTAAAGGATGATCTAGGATTTACTGTCAATCCTAAAATTTATCAATAGTGTATTTTAAAACTCAGTATCCATCACATGGACCATCTCGACCGAGGGTTTGCTAAATTGAAATATAGTGACGCACTTGCTCCAACATTTTTAGGGGTCAATCCCATCTTGACTCACACACTGACAAGTTAAGTACTTGATTGCATGCAGTAGCCTTCCATCACTAAATTAGAAATTCAGGTAGTCTGGTACCTAAGTGCAGTGAGTTGCTTGTAGGTCATTATGGTGATCTCAGGTCTAAGGGACACTTATACCCATATCCTTCGCAAGCAACTCTTGATAGTAGAAAGCTTCACAGTTGAATCACGTTCAGTGAAATGTACCCCTATACTTCATCTGCATGCCATAATAGTATCTCCATACTTCTTGGTTAAGAGGACAATCAATACTTATGATGCACAACGACCAACACTCGATACGTTGTCGTCCTGGATAACAATGAATCATTTGATCATGAATACGTTTGAGGACTAAATGATAAATTATTTTTTGTCAAGTCTAAATAGTCCTAAGAACTTCATCACAAAAGAGTTCATTACAGAAAGATGCACAAAATGATGAAAAAACTAAAATAATAATTTTATTTATTAATAATTTAAGTATAATTATATTTAGCTTAATCATCTATAATCTAGATGATGGAATTTAGGATATAATTTTCAATAGATAATATCCCATGAGTCGCGATAGATTTTTTATAAACCTGTTAAGGGTCTAGGTCCACCATGTGGGAGGCTCCGATTGGTTAACCTCTACTGAGCTGACGGTCCACGCTTGATTTTATGGACTGATTGATCGGCTCCTATGGCTAAGTCAGCTTTGACAGCTTGGCTTGGCTTACAGAGCCGACTGAGCCATTTTTTTTTTTTATTTTATTTTTTTTTAAAAATTCATATCTAGTCCATTTTAGTTCCAATTTACTTCAAACTTATTTTATTATGACTAAAAAAATGAGTTTTTTTATTGATAATAATATTTTATTTTTTAATTTTATTTTTTAATTATTTTTAATTAATAAAATTTTTAATTTCTTAAAAATATGTATAAATTAACCATTAATTCTTAAAAATAAATATTAATTTAATTGATAAATTAATATTTTTATTGATAAATTTATGGTACTTATCACACCTCCTAACTTAAGCTTTGCTTATTCTCGAGTAAAGAAAGAATTTAGTTTTAGATACCTTTTAACTTTAGAGTTTCGAATTTTATCTAAGCAATTTTCAAAATGGTCATTGATATTTAGTAGAGCATAAGTGAGGTATATCATTAGAGTATTAGTACTTACCAATAAAAAATTAAGTAAAAAATATTAAATTTTTCTAAATCATTCTATCTTTATCTCTGATTTGTCTAAACTTTCACATGGGCAAGTGTATTGCTACTTCCATTCTTCATTTATTGATTTTTATTTTTACATTGCCCACTTTTTGATGTGAATATCATTGCTTACCTAGGCAACAGGACCCAATTACTTGATGAAAAATTAATATTTTTTTTAATATTGTACCACTATTGAGTGTCTTAATTTCTTAAGCTTTCTATTTGATCCATGTAGCTATTCTTGGGCAAATGACTTCCAAACCAGTTGGCTTTAGGGCACTAGGTATAGAATACCCCTCAGACTTACTAGCTCAAATCAAATAGGCTACGAGTTAAGACTAGCTTTACAACGAGCTTCTTCATTCTTTCCATCTTTTGATGCAAAACTCAATGCTTGCTTAGGCAAAAAGATCCGGTTACTCAGTAAGAAGTACTTAAAAATTATTTTATTTTAATAATTTATTTTTTTATATGAAGAAATATATACTTATCCTACATAAGTTCATAAAAAGTAGACTTTTCGTTGATGCAAATAGAAAAAATTAGAAATGCTCAAAGGAAAAACTTTTTATGTTCTAAACTTAATAATTTATTAAATTTTTTTAATACTTATTCCCTCAATATCTCACAAATTTTTTAATCTATGCATTAATTTTCTTTTAAAAATATTTAGTTTAACTCGATTCTTAAGTATAATCAGATGTCTAAATACTAAATACTAACTTCTTCAAAGACTTAAAAAAAATAAAAATTTTTATTATTCTTCCCCCAACTTAATTGACATTATCCTTAATGGAGAAAAAAAATAAATGGTGTAATAAGAAACAAGAATGAATACACCTAACTTAGTATGTTCTCATGGTCCAGCACATGCCTTTGAAAATTTGGGCTCTCCCTTCAATTTTATTCAACATGTCCTAAAAAGAAAATAAGCTAAAAAAAATTAGATGCAAGAAAATTAAATATTGGGTTGCTTTCCAATAAGTACTAAGTTTACCATCTTCAATCAGACATAATGCAGCTTGTCTATCCAGTGTCAAATATTAGATTGATAAATTCTAACGATTTTGAATTGCCAATCTCAAGAAGATAGTTTATGATCCCTTTATTAATATATTCATTGTTAAATTTAGGAACATATTTTGTGACCCTATTCTTAGACCCTTGTTTTTTAAGAATTTCTCCTATTTGTTCTTCTAAAATGCTCATGAATTGAGTTTTTATATTAGGAGTTAAGTTTAATATAATGGATGCTGGAAGGGTGCTTAAAGGTGGATTTAATTCTAGAGGAAAATTAATATGATCTTGTTTAAATAACGCATTGGCTTTTCATTGTATGCCTCTTGATTTTTGTAAGAAGAATCGGCTTCTAGGATTGAAGGGAATAGGACTTTTGGTTTATAGATCTCAAATAAATCATCTATTCTCTTCTTCCCTATGTCTATCTTTTTTAAACTAGAACCAGCATCAGTACTAGTTCCTGGCTTAGGTTATTCTATGTGGTTAGCTTCAGTACTAACATATTTTTCTAAATTTTTATTTTGGCCAACATCAGTACTAGCTTCTCTCACCTAGTCTCGGTATGGATCCATAAGAATCCTATAACTTTTAAGTTCAAAAATTACTTTGGCATTCTTAAATTAAGGATTCTTAGGTGGAACATTAGATTGATAATTTAAATCCAGGTGGTTGGTGGATAATGGATGGGTTGTTTATAGGATTTATAATTGATAGGCTCAATAATTGACCTAGTTCTTTCCTCATGTTAGACTCAGCTAGTTATCCAATTTGAGCTTCTAGCCTAGTGATAGATTGCTATTGGATCAAAATTAATTATTAAAGTTGGTTAAATCTATCATCAGCTAGATTGGCCTGTTGAGGACGTGGGTATGATGGCTGATTAAAATATGATGGCTGGATAGATTGACTAGGCTAACCACTATTGTAGGCATAATTTTGATATTGGAACCTAATAGATAGAATTTGGATCTGAGCTTGAGTCTGTTGGGATATCCAAAAAAAATTATGGTGGTTGCTCTAACCAGAATTATATGAATTTGAAAATGGATAATTAACCGGCTTGGAGTAGCCTTGAGTAGCTTGAATTTGTTCTTGGATAAAAGATAAAAACTGTGCAGCTATAGGACATTCACTCACATGATGGGTTAGGCTAAAATAGATTAAATAAATCTTCTGATTATTAGAAGATGATGTGAATTGTGCAGGACATTGTTGACTTAGGATTAGGATTTAATCTAATTTTTGAGCAAGAAAGTCTACTTTATTTATAAAATTTGAATCAGCCTTAGATTTAGATGTTTAAATTCATGGATCCCTACCCAAATTTGGTAGAAAGATAATGAAGCATGGTTAATTGAGTTTTTACTCAAGGTTTCAAATAAAGTATAGACTTCATCCTCACTCTTGTTCATGAATGTGCCTCCGCAGGATGCATCTACCAATTATCTATATTGGTCTTCTAAACCCTCATAGAAAGCTTGAACTATTTACCATTTAGACAGACTATGGTATGACCATTTTCTAATAAGTTTCTTAAGTCTCTCCCATGACTCGTGAATTTGTTTCTCTAAAAGCTGAGCAAATCTAGTGATAGCTCATCTCATAATATTGGTTTGGCCTATAGGATAAGATTTCTTAAAAAATTTACTTTATAATTTAGTCCAAGTTTTAATTGGTCTCCCTATTATGCCAGGCTAGTACTTGACTTTGTCTTTTAATGATAAAAAAATAAATCTTCGTTGGTGCTCCCATAGAAAGATGGAAGCATTTGGATTGTGATCGACTTGATCTCATAGTGGATAGCATGGATATCAGATAACTGAATACAAGTCGATGGATTATAGGTAGAAAAAATAAAGTATTCCTTCATCTGTCTAGATGGTTCTTTAAAATTTTCAGCCATTTATTTATTGGATTTAATACGATTTAGCCTTTCAATTTTATGGTTGGATTCAAATAGATCGGGTAAAGCGATCTCCTATCATGTATGTATTAGTGCAACCCTAATGTATGGTTTAATTTTTTTAAATTTTTTTTATTATTTTTTATATTTTTTATTATTTTTTATTATTTTTAATTTTTTATTATTTTATTTATTTAATTATTATTTTTAATAAATTTTTAATTAGTTTAATTTAATTTAATTTTTATTTTATTTTATTTTTGAAGGAAAAAGAAGAAAAAAAAAGGAAAACTTCTAAAGAAGAGGTCCAAAGGAGTCCTAGAGCTAAGAAGAGAGAGAAAAATTAGTTTTAATTATATTTAATGTTAGTTAGAAATCAAGTTGGTTAATTAATTCTGACTAAGGATTATCTTAGATCTAGATAGCTCCTAACTACCAAAGTCACCTTCAAGCCCTCCAAGTATAGGATCAGCCAATCAACTAGTCAGGTAAGTATAAAGTCGGTGGAAGTCCCTCCATTGTTTGCCTTATACACCAATTATGCTTGGTCAGGTAACTTAACGAAACCAATTAAGTAACCATCTTCCTTCAGACCCAGTCATTCTTGAACTACTTTTCAGACATCAGTTAAATTGACTAACCCTAATCTGATCCAACTTTTAGGATTTTTTATCCTAATGAGCTTGAATTCCTAGGGCCGATGTCTAATTGATTTTAAAATTAAAGGCTTAGATCAATGTAGGATGTTGACTGATTGTTTATGGGCCAAGAAAGGGTGATCAAATCTCCACCTTATCTTGTTTAATTGAGTTGTGCCCTTAATTTGGTTTAATATGAATATGGACAAAAAAAATTTCAAGCAAGTAGTTCTATGTAATTTAAACTAGATGCATGCAACTAATTAAAGTTGAGATGCTCACCTTATCTCTAGCAATCACCAAAAAAAAATAAAAATAAAACTAATATGATGCATGCTCTAAGCAATTAGGGTTTCTAATCTTATCATGAAGCTTTTAATTAGGTTTAAGTGGATATTTTTAAATTAATTTAAAAATAAAAAATAAAAAAAAAAGATCTAAGGTTAGGATTAATCTCACCAAACAAGATTAGATGATTTGCTTTCCCTAATTTTTTCTTTTTTTATCTCTTTTTCTATAAAATAAATAAAAAAGTTAGTAAGTAATATTTATAAAAATAAATTATTTAAAATTAATTTATAAAAAAATTAAAAAAATTAATAAAAAATAACATCTATTTCTTCTCTGACAACGGTGCCAAAAATTTGACAAGAGCATAATGTTGTCGTTAAGACACCATATTTATTAGTTTAATTCGACTTCATAAAATAATTAAAAGTATGTAGATGGTAGTGAGTCGGATCAAATCCATAGAGAATGTAGTGTTTTAGATTTAAAATCTTTGATTTTATAAAATAAAATGAGAGATTTTGAAAATAAAATTGAAGTCAAAAATTAAACACGGAATTTAAACTATGCAGAAAAAATAAAATTGATAGTAGAATCTACTATTTAGATCTTAGCATCTACTTGCAATAAAAAAAATTTATAATAAAAATAAAGAGCATAAATTTAAATTATATTAAAATTTAAAATTTAATTACATAAATTAAAAAGATAGAAAAAAGAAAGAAAATAAAAACTAGAAGTGGGCTGATCTTGACCTTGGATCAGCATTGATGGAAAGATAGTGTAGAAACCTAGCTCTTCCTCTCAACACTAGTTGCCTCGAAGTAGTCGTTAACCAAAAGCCTGGCTCTATCCTGTACCAAAGCTTCACCTTAATCGAAGATGAATTGATTTGAAGGCCTGGGATCTTATTTATAGGTATTGGAGGGCTGAGAGCTTTTGTTGCAGGCAATATGGGACTAAGAAAAGTTTTGATCAGTGTTTGTAGAAGAATTCGAGTGAATTTGGATTAAAACAGCTTCTGGAAATAAAGTGAGTACCAAGGCTCTAATGCCACTTGTTGCCTAGCAAAACAACCCAAGAGGGGGGGTTGAATTAGGTTTTTCAAACATTAAGTAAGTAATGTGATATTTTTAAAAACTAAGTAAAGTGTTGAAGTATGGTAGAGTATAGTATAACTGAATATGCAGAAATATAAATGTAATGAAAAGCAAGAAACAAAAGCAATCATAAATTCTAAAAAATTTATAGTGGTTCGGTGCTCCTTGCACCTACGTCTACTCTCTAAGATCCACTTAAAAATTTTACTATAATCTCTCTAAGATTATAGTCGAATAGTTTTTTCAAGGCTCAATATCCAAAATCTAGTTGGTTTTACACCAAATCACCAACCATAATCAATTCCTAAGCCAATCCTTGGCTTACAATCCAATTCTCAAGCTTAGATAGGCCTTATCCTTAGCTTCAAAATCCTGTTGAAGCTAAGTTACAAGAAGTACAAGGATTACACAACAAAAATAAAAACAAAACTCCTTTAATGAGCAAGAAAGTCGATGAAGCTTGTGGTATCTTCTTTGATGGAGGCTTTTGAATAGATTAAGCTTGTCTTCTTACTGAAGGGAATCTCTTGATTTTTGTTTCTTGGAGTTGTGAGTGGAATATTTTTTTTTCAAAGCTTTTTGGATTCTTTCACTTCATTTTTGATTCCTCTAAATGATTTATGTGTCTTCTCACTTCCTCCAAGTATTTTGTAGCTTATTCTACATGTTTGATAGGTTGGAGAGACATTTTTGATTGTTAGAGGACTGAAAAGAGCTATTTGGATGCAATCTACATATTTCTAAAATTTCTACAGAAACTAGCCATTGGGGCTCGAGTTGAAGCTCGAGTCAACTCATCCCTCTGCTCAAGATCAAGTTTAAGCTGAAGTCGACCCGACTCTTAGCTCGAGACCATTCTGCACTTCATCTCTAAAATCATGTTCTCCATATTTTTTCTGAGACTTCGACTTGAGGAGCACGAGCTGAAGCTCGAGTCCAAGCTCAAGTCGACTCATCCCTCTGCTCGAGGTCTTGCCAAACTGTGTTCCAAAAATTTTATTCTCTGTATTTTCTTATGACCTCGACTCAAGAAACTCGAGTCAACTTGGTCCTCTACTCGAGATCATGCCAGCTGAAACTCTTGCATGCCAATCTTCTTTTTTATGCCATTTCAGCTTGAGCTGAATTAGGGGTCGACTCGAGCCATTTTTATGCTGAAAATTTTTACTGCGATTAATTGATTTTCTCTTCAATTTTAGTTTTGAGATATCTCTTTTAGGCCTTGTCTTAAGTGTGATTCATACCTCAAAAGCCTCCAACTTTTCTTTATCAACTTCCAAATGCATTTTTAGGAATGTTTTATTTGATACTCTAAAATGCATCCTGAAACATGATCTTAATGAATTCATTAGTTCAAACATATACTCAAATATTTTGTTACTCATCAAAATTAATCCTTGAGGTTAATAAGGTGGATCTACCAAGGTCCAGACTTGGTTCGAGCACATTGAGTCAATCTTTGACTTTATTGCCTCTAACCATTTCTCGAAGTCGATATCTAATATCGTCTTGTCATAGGTCTTAGGATCATCCTCATGAATCCCATTTTTTGTGAGGAACATTTTTTCTACATCCTCTTGAATAGTATCTATCTTTCAAGAGGATGAAAAATTCTACTTGATCTATGAGATGGTGGAGGTAGTGTTTGGACTGACTCTAACTGATTGGATTTTTTAGGTTCCTTAGCTCATTGCTCATTGGAGACCTTCTCCTCGAGCCTAATCTATCTTTCGATGCCACCATTTTGAATAAACTATTTCTCAAAAAAATTAATATGTCAACTCACAATCATATTATGGTCTTTTGGAAGATAGAAATAGTATCCTAATGACTCCTTAGGATATCCAATAAATCGAGCTTTAAAGAATCTAGACACTAGTTTGTCTGCCTATTGTCTCTTGATATAGGCTAGATAACTCCAAATTCTGAGATGACTTAGACTTGATTTCTTACCATGTCATATCTCATATGGTATGATAAGAACGATTTTAGAGAAAATTCTATTCAGTAGATATATTACTGTCATTAGACTATGTCTCCAAACAAATTCAAGAAGGTCCGTGAAGCTCATCATAGAATGGACCATATCTAATAGGGTCTAATTTCTCTATTCTAAAATCTCGTTTAGTTGAGACATTCCAGGTGGAGTCCATTGAGAGACTATGCCATTATCCTTGAGACAGTTTAGAAATTTTTGACTAAGGTATTCATCTCCTCGATCTAATCAAAGAATCTTAATAGGCTTTCTGATTTATTTTTCTACTTTATATCTGAATTTTTTGAACTTTTCAAAGACTTCAGACTTGTATTGCATTAGGTACATATACCCATATTGAGATAGATCATCGATAAAAATAATAAAATAGATATAATTATCTCTGGCTGGCACACCAAATGGACCATACACATCTGTATGTACCAGGTTATGCAGGTCCATAGCCTTTTTTCTATATGCTATAAAAGGAAGCTTGATCATTTTGTCTTGAAGGCATGATTCACAAATCGGATATAACTTGAAAGTCAATGAACTCTTAAGTCCGAATTTCTCCAATTTGTTAATCATGTCTTTAGCTATATGACCTAGACTAAGGTGTCATAGATACCTATCATTTAGACTATCCCTAGGTCGCTTTGTTCCTATGATATTTATATTTTGCTCGACATTAAACATAGATACATCAACATGCAACTGATAGAGACCGTTAATAAAGAAACCACTTGCAATTTTATTTTTTCAAAAAGAATAGTATAGTGGTCCTTAAGAAAGCTAATTACATAACCTTCCTATGCTAAACAAGAAATAGAAATCAAATTTCTACTTGCTGTAGGCACATAATAATAGTCCCTAAATACTAAATCTAATCCTGATGATAGTTGAAGAGGATAAGTTTCCATGGCCACAGCAAAAATTTTTGCTCCATTTTTGATGTGCAGGATTATCTCACCATCTCTCAACTTTCTCTCTCCTTAAGATCCTACATGGAAGTGCATAAGTGAGCATTAGAACTAGAGTCAAGCATCCAATTGGATGTAGAAAAAATCGTCAGGTTAGATTCAATTACGAGAATACCTCTAGAAGGACCTACCTCTTTCTTGTTCTTCAAGCTGGCCAAGTATAAAGGACAGTTTTACTTCCAATGGCCATCGATGTTGCAATGAAAATACTTTTCTTTATCACTGGCCTTCTTCTTTGGCTTTTCCTTCTTCTTCTTCCTACCTTCTATCTTCTACATCTTTGCAAACTTCTTCTTTTCAAAAGACTTTCTCTTGAAAGAAGTCCACTCCACAGCAAGTACTGAGTCTTTTGAATCTTTCAAAAAAAGCTCAGTAGTAACTAGCATATTCATGAGTTCAACCAAGGTGCATTAAAGTTTATGCATATGAAAGTTCATGATGAATTATCCATATGCATCAGTCAAGGACTGTAGGATCATATCAATCTACAAGTTTCTATCCATAATGACACCGAGCTTCTCAAGCTCCTCAAGATTCTTAATCATTATTAAACAATGATCTTGAACCGACTGTTTATCATGCATCTGAGCCTTAAAAAGTCTACAAAAGACTTAATATTGGGCTGTGACTCTGCTCATCAAACAACTCTTATAGGTGAGCCAATATTTAATGGATAGTCTTGGTGTCTTCATGTTGGTGTTGTAACTCATCAAACATTGAGCCCAACATGTAATACCTGACCTTATTATCATCATCCATCCATTTTTTCAGAGACGCTCTTTATTTAGTGATTCGACAAACTGGTAAAGTAGGAGGATCCTGGTCTAATATATAAGACAACTTCTCAAAACCCAAAATGATTTTATAATTTTTAAGCAAATCCTTATAATTGAGTCCAGTCAGTCTATGGGTGTCTAGGATTTTGTCTAGCAGGTTGGACGAAGATATTTTCCTACAGAGAGTCAAGTTTCTAGTTAGATTTTATAATTAGACTTGATCAATTTATTTAGAAATTTTATTTTAAAATTAATTAGGCTCCCACTATTTTCTCAGATTTTTATACTTTCTTAGCAGAGATGCAAAAATCTCCATAATCATAGATTTCTAGCGGATGGTGCGGTCCCATCGATTGGCTCACCATCTCACCTAACAATTATTGATGATGGATCAGTCAATGAGTGGATAACTCTTATCCAATGATTCTCTAATCATGGTAAATCTAAACTTGATCTCTAATTCATGAAGCTCACCATGCCCGAAATATTGCTCCACTTCTTAGTTAAGTCAGATCCATCATTTATATGAATTGAATTCTTGATTAGGTTGCTTATCGTATCCAAAATATTGAGCCCAACCCATCCTCTAATCTGTAGTATCCAATACCTAATAGATATGGTTGCACTTTTTTGGTGCAACTGAATCACTGTAACCAACTGAGAACAATCAACCCCGAAAAGGGCCTACATATCTATAATGGTGGAAGACCTATGACTTAATATTTTCTTAGAAAGATTTGATTTAGATTTTTTAAACTTGACTTGACTTAGTCATAACAATTATGACTAACCTAGTAGCATAGGTTAGCTCGAATCATTAGCCACCTCAAATCAAAATTGGGTTGACCCAATCGGCTAGGTAAGTAAGATTAATGGGAGGAATATGTCATTAACTCATTGTGAACACATTCAGATCGAGTAGCTTCCATTAAAGACCACTAGTTGTATCTGCCAAACTTACCTTAGACATCGATTTGTTAAATCAGAACTAATCGAATTAGCCTATAATCTAGGCTCGAACCATGGAGCCAAATTAGGTCTTGACTTGATTGACCATATGTGACTGTAAGTTGATCTTGATTCAGACTTAATCCTATAGGACTGGTCAAATCTAAGCACTTTTGATCCTACCTAACCAACTCATGATTTGGTTTGATCAACTGCTAGACCTAATTAAACTATCCATACCCAAACCCAAATTCATGAAGGTGTCTTAGATTTGAAAATTTATAATTTTTAGACCTAGCTAATTAATTTCAAAGACTTAATTTTTAATTAAGTTTGGGTTCATAAACAAAATATGCATAAAAAATTGTATGATTTTAGGATCTAGGATTTTGTAGAAGAGTATGTTTTTTATTTTTGATTAAAGACAAACATGCAGCATCCCTACATGCCATAAAAGCATCCCATCGAATTTGAAGAGAGGGCCTTTAAACCCTTCTAACTCTTATGATCAGATGGCCAAGGAGAATGCCTTAATTAAAAATAACATTTATACTACAAAATTATTAGATTTATAACATATATAGCATATAAAATTATAAATCTAACTATGCATGCTTTGTATACATCTCATGTATCAAAATTAAACACTACATGTGCATGTTTTCAGGTTATCGTCAAGGTAATAGTTACCCTAAATAGGTAACATCTTTCACTTGGACTAAAGCCAATTGGTGCAATATCTAATATCCATCTTCAACTTGAAGTCATTGAACTTCTTTACCATAATGACTTTAATAAATGGGTCAGTCAGATTCTCCTTTTCATCGATCTTCTAAAGATCGATGTCATTTCGATCCATGATCTTCTAGACAAAGTGGTAGCAATATAGAATATACTTTATTTGCTGGTGTGCCTTTGGTTTCTTCACCTAAGCAATGGCTCTAGAGCTATCGTAGTAGAGCAAAACTGGACCATCAAGAGAGGATGCTACTCTAAGCTCGATGATGAACTTCCTCAGCTATACTGCTGTTAGGATTTGATGCCTCGAATTTGATCCATAGCAAGAGGAGAATCAGTATCAGCAAGCAGCCAGGCTGGCTCGGATATGGAGTCAAGCCAGCTCGGATTGAGATCGAGCTAGCTTAAATCATAGTCGAGCTAGCCCTCTCAAGCAGACAGAAAGTAGGTATTCAAGTGAGACACAATCGAGCTAGCTCGACCTCTGATAGAGCGACTTGATGAAGGCGAACAAAATAGGATGGGATTTTTTATTTGGATTCAGATTATGATTAATTCAAGGGGTCTATGGGAGTTGCGTGTGGACCATAGGATCTAGCAGTAATGAAAGGCTGTGGTCATGATCTGAAGGTTAAAAAATATTTTAAGACTCAATCAAGATCATGTTCGACTCATATTAGGAGAAAGAGTCCCATTAGGACTTTTGTAATCTACTGAGATAAGGATTCACATCCTATTTAAAGGCTTGAGGTGTTATAGAGCTAAGTGTGGTGCATGTGGCATGAGAGGCACGTAGAGAGGCTCAAGTAGCCATCAAGAGGAGCTTGACAAAGCATCGAGTACGTGCAACCTATGAGAAAGAAAAATAATAGGTGCATAGCATCCGGCATGGAGGCTATGAGGGCAGAGTATCTTATAGCTTTTGAGGATCTTCTTAGGATTCTGAGAAAGCTTTTATAAGGATAGCTTTAGAGATTTATGTATAGTGAGTTGAAAGTCGATGTTCTCCTCTTGTACTTATTTTTTCTCTTTCATAGTAAAGCTTTGCCTGCCCTGTGGAGGCGAGCCTTTAGGCTGATCCATGTACTTGATTATTTTCTTATTTTATTTTTTTTTATCATAATAATCTAGTACTAGATCCTCAATAAGTGGTATTAGAGGAGTTGATATCACCAACAAATTGGTATTAAAGCCAAGCAGTACTAGAGCATAGATTACAGTAGTGGTGTTAAAGATTGAAGAATATGAAGAAGACAAGCACAATCAAGATAAAAATCAATAGGTTTGATGGGAAGGATAATTTTTTCTTATGGCAAGAAAGGGTAAAGGATGTCCTCATCCAACAAGATTTGATCGATGCTCTTTTGTACAAGGAGATGCCAGCCACTATGAAGGTGAAAGATTGGAAGAGGATCTAGATGCAAGTGATAAGTGCGATCCATTTATATCTAGCGGACAATGTCGTGATCCATGTACTTGGTGAGACTTTTCCAACGATACTGTAATCAAAGCTCGAGGAGCTGTATATAGCAAAGCTGCTCACTAACATGCTATTTCTTTGGAGGTAGTTTTACCAACTGTGGATGGACGAAGGTCAGAGCATGCAGGAGCATCTATCCAACTTTTAGAAGATTCTTACCGACTTTCTCAATATTACCAAAAAAATTAAGAAGAAGATCAGGATGTTGATCTTGCTATCTTCGTTTCCACGCTCTTTCAAATCTTTGATGACTGCTCCTCTTGTAGGCAAGAGCACCATCAAGATGGACGAAGTCACTATAGTGATTCTCCAAAATGAGGTTCTTAAAAGGAAGAATCTAGCTTCGAGCTCAAATGGCAGCAACTCAGCTTTGGTAGTTTCTAAAGGAATAGGAGGTAGTAGATGAAGTAGCAAAGAATCGCGAGAAGGATGATCTAGGTCCAAGATGAGTGATCATAACAAGATTAGATGCTACCGGTGTGATGAGTTGGGACATCGAGTCAAGGATTGCCTATAACACAAGAATCGAACGAGGGCTACTATGGTGATGGCCAGTAGCGATATAAAAGGTAATGATGATGTCCTTCTAATTACTGATAAGGTATCTACTTCTTTCTTCTAGTGGATTATGGATTCTACTTATTTTCATTATATATATTATAGAGAGAAGATGTTTGACTCCCTACAGATCAGTGAGAGAATTATGTTCCTACTAGACAGATTAAGCTATGGGATCAAGGGCAGTGGGATGGTCAGCATAAAGATCCATGATGAAATAGTGAAGAAATTGGGTGAGGTCCGATACATACCCAGCTTTAAGAAAAATCTAATCTCACTAAGTTGACTGAATTTGACCAACTTCAGATGAAAGTTGATGGAGGAATCCTAAAGATCATCTGTGGTTGTAGGATGGTGTTAAGAGGAAGAAAGTATGGAGGACATTATCTCATAACAAGGAGCCTAGTGTGAGGTAGAGCTCTAGCCAGAGATGGATCAGATATGAGATGAGAGACTCAGGAGGACGACATGCGATGTTGCAAGATGAAGTTCCTATCACCGTAGGAGACTATCCCGAGCAGGTCTCAAGTTAGGAGGTTCATAGCCATTGATGGAGATGGGATCGAGCAGCCTGATTTGACTTTCATGTTTGCCCATCCATGATCAGTAGGCAATTGCCCTAGAACATGGGGGTGAGAAGATCCAGAAGCTCTAAAAATTAGGTGGAGGTCGAATATCGAGTTGAGGTGGAGATAGTTAGGATTTGACATCTCAAATTCGACCAACAGTAAGAAGAGAATCAGTATCAGCAAGCAGCTGGGTTGGCTCGGATACAAGGTTGAGTTGACTCGGGCTGACATCGAGCTGGTTCAAACCATAGTCGAGTCGGCCATCTCAAGTAAATAGAAAGTAGGTGTTCAGATGAGATGCAGTTGAGCTAGCTCGATCTCTAACAGAGCTAGCTCGATGGAGGTGAATAGAATAGAACGGGATTTTCTATTTGGATTTAGATTATGATTAATTCAAGGAGTCTACAGGAGTTGCACGTGGACCACAAGATCCAACAGCCATGGAGGGTTGCGATCATGAATTGAAGCTTAGAAAATATTCCAAGATTCCATCAAGATCATGTTCGATTTATATTAGGAGAAAGAGCTCTGTTAGGACTCCTATGATCTACTAAGAAGAAGATTCTCATTCTATTTAAAGGCCTGAGGTGCTGTGGAGCTAGGTGTGGTGCGTGTGGCATGAGAGGCATGTAGAAAGGCTCAGGCAACCATCAAGAGAAGCTTGGTAGAGCATCGAGTACATACATCCCACGAGAGAGAGAGAAGCAATAGGTGCATAGCATCCGGCGTGGAGATTGTGAGGACAAAGCATCTTATAGCTTCTAAGAGTCTTCTTGAGATTCTGAGAGAGATTTTGTAAGGATAGCTTCTAGTTGAGAGATATTTATATATAGTGAGTTGAGAGTGGATGTTTTTCTCTTGTACTTATTTTTTTCTTTTATAGTGAAGTATTGCATGCCCCATAGAGACTAGCCTTTAGACTGATCCATATACTTGATTATTTTTTTATTTTATTTTTTTTCTTTCTTCTTGCCGTAATAATCTAGTACTAGATTCTCAATAAGTGATATCAGAGAAGTTGATATCACCAACAACCGCTTTTTTGGCAGCATCTGATGTAGCGACATACTCCATCTCGCAAACTGAGTCGGCCATAGTGTGTTGTTTGAAACTCTTCCAACAGACAGCTCTACTATTAAGGATAAATACATATCCCAATATACTTTTATTGTCATCATAATCAGACTAAAAACTGAAGTCTATAAATCTGACAATTCTCAAGTCTGACTCACCATAAACAGGCCACTAGTTTTTAGTATTTCTTAAATATTTTAAGATGGTTTTAATAACCTTTCAATGGTTCTCCCTTAAATCAGATTGGTATCTACCTACTATCCCTAGTGAGTATGCCATATCTGATCGCGTACATGTTACGGCGTACATGATAGAACCCACTATAGAAGCATATGAAATTTTACTCATATTTTCTCTCTCTTAAGGTGTTGTAAAATAATTCTTCTTCGAGAGAGAAATTTTATGGACTATCAGTGGATAGCTTTTATTGAAATTCTCCATGTTGAACCACTTTAGCATAATGTCAATGTACGTGGATTGGGACAACCTGAGCAACCTCTTAGATCTATTTCTATAGATCTTTACCCTAGGATATAGGAAGCTTTTCCTGGATTCTTCACAGAGAACTATGACGACAGTCGGATCTTTATTTTCTGTAATATAGGGACATCATTTTCGATTAAGAGAATGTCATCCACATACAATACTAAGAATACAATCGCTGGACCATTAGTCCACTTATATATGTAGTGTTCTTCTTCGTTCTTAACAAAGCCATATGTTTTGATCATTCTATCAAAATGTATGTTCCAACTCTAAGATGCTTGCTTCAGTCTATAAAGGAACCTTTGAAGCTTGCACATATTAGACTCGTCTATGTATATGAACTCTTCAAGTTGTATTATATACATCTCTTCATCCAGCTCTCCATTCAGAAAAGCTATCTTCACATCATCTACTAGATTTTATAATCCAGATGGACAGCTATCGCAAGCATGATTCGAATGAACTTGAATATTGCTACAGAAGAAAACATCTCATCATAGTCCATATCATAATGTTGATTATACCTCTTGACAATTAAATGGGTTTTATAGGTCTCCACCTTCCCGTCTGTGCATTTTTTTCTTTTAAAGATCCACTTAGATCCTATGAGTTTTATCCCTTTAGGTGGATCAACCAATGTCCATACATTATTGACCTTCATGGACACTATTTTAGATTTCATGACCTTAAGTCATTTCTCAAAGTCGGATCTCTACATTACATCCATATAGGTGATCGAGTCCTCATCGTTCTCATCGAGTTCGATAGGATCCCCATTCTGAACCAAGAAACCTTAGTATCTATCCAACTAACGTGGTATTATACCAGACCACCTTAAGGGTGCAGGTTCATCGAGCTCTAGGTTTGATCTAATCAAATTCAGTTCAAGTTCAACTACTTATGTTGGTTTTTCTACCTGCTAAATTTTCTCAAGTTTGATCTTAGAGGCATTAGTTCCTTCATCAAGAAACTCATTTTCTATAAAGATTGCCTTAAGGCTGACAAACACATTTTATTCATCAGTAAGGTAGAAAAAATATTCTTTGATCTCTTTTAGATATCATATAAAATTATATTTATCAAACCTAGGTCCAAGCTTATCCGTTACTAAATGTTTGACATACGCTGGACACCCCAAATCCTAAGGTGTGAGAGTATTGGCTTACGACTTGTCCACATCTCATATGGCATTTTGAAAACAGACTTACTTGAAATTCTATTTAGAATATAAAAAGCCAACTCGAGTGCATATCCCTACAAGAAGATCGGCAGACTGGTAAACTTCATCATTGATCAAACCATATCCAACAGGATCTGATTCCTCCTTTTAAATACACTATTATGCTGTGGTGTACCAAGAGGAGTCCATTGGAAGATAATCCCATTCTCTCCTAGATATGTCTGAAATTCACTAGAAAGGTACTCACTCCCTTGGTCAGACTGAAGAGTTTTAATACTCTTTTCAGTTTGCTTTTCTATATCATTATGGAATAGTTTGAACATTTCAAATGACTCCAACTTGTATTTTATTAAGTAGACGTATCCATATCTTAATAGGTCATCTATAAATATTATGAAGTAGAAATATCCATCTCTAGCACTTGAGCTCATAGGTCCACATATATCAGTATATACTAGACTCGGGAGTTTACTAGCTTGCTCACCCTTTCTAGTAAAAGGTGACTTGGTCATCTTACCAAGAAGATAGGACTCATCGATCGGAAGTGATTCATAATCACTAACTTTAAGAATTCCTTCTTGAGCCAACCTATTTATTCTATTCTTGTTAATGTAACCTAGCCTATAATGCCAAAGGTAGACTTCAGACATATTATTTATTCTAGAGCATTTATCGAAGTTGAACCATATTAACTGACTGTGATAGTAAATAAATACCATTATTCAATTATCCAATACAAATCCAATACCATTCAACATGATATTATAAATTTCTTTTATTAAAAATTTATAACTATTTTTGACCAAAAGGCGTATAGAGATAACATTCAATAAAAAGTTTGGACAAAAGTAACATTCACTTAGAATAAGATTATGATAATTGATTACAAGGTTCATGATTCTTAAAGCTAGAACTAGAACTTATCTTCCATCTTCAAGGTTCAGAAATCTCTCATCTTCATCAAATCTTCTACTAATCTGCAAACCCTGCATCAAATTATAGATATGATAAGAACTTCTGGTATCTAATACCCAGACAGTAGTATCATATATTAAGAAGTTGCAAAGTGTTATCATATAATTACCTTGCTCAGCAATAACTTGCTTCTTCCTCGATCTATTCAAATCCAGGAAGATAATGTACTGAGGATAGTTTTTCTTTCAGTGCCCCTGCTTCTTCTCCATCTGGCTCTGGTTGGACTTGCACTTCTTGGTCTGACTCTGTGCAAATATCCCAACATGTGACTGCATCTTCTTATTCTTCTTTTCTTTCTTAAAAGGTCAACAATCAGAAGAAGACCCTCCCACAATATTCACCGACTCCTTCTGGAGCTAGTGATCCTTCTTAAAGTTTTACAGTAATCCCAATAAATCATAGTAGTTTACTGCAAGCTTTGTCATTTAAAAATGAGTAAGAAAGGAGAGGAAGGACTTGGATAGAAAGTTTAGAATCATATCCTTCCCAAGCTGCTCGTGCAAGGAAAATCCAGCTTACTCATATGCTTAATTATCTCGATCATGTACAATACATGATTAGTGACTGACGCCCCATTCCTCATCCGAGCATTGAAAATGACACAACTAGTCTTGTGCCTTTCAACATCGTCAAGCATGTCAAAGGAGTCATTCAACATTTAAAACATCTCCTATGGTTGGGCATTTTCAAACCTGTAGCTGAACTCATCATTTATTATCGTCAGCATTATGCATCGAATTATGGTGCGATCGTTAAGCCATTTCTGGTAAGTGTCTCTGATCGTCCCTCTAGCATTTAGAGTTGGCTCCTTAGGTACCAAATCTATCAAAATATACAATATCCATTCATGCTCTAGGATTATTTTCAACTTTCAATACCAACTATCGAAGTTGGATTCTATAAGTTTATCATTATCTAACAATAACTAGAGCGATAGGATAATGACCATAGTTGTAAAAAAAGAAAAATCAAACCTAATTAATATATGAATTATTTATCATAAAGACTTGGATTTTAGTTTAAAGATTCTTCCACTATTTTATACAAATTATAGCCTCTACCTCCAATTTAAAGAATTACTTTAATTTTTTTGTGGGTACTAGAATTCACACAGACTACACACAAGCCTAAATTTGGTCGGTCAACCCGTGTGCATCAATGGATAGGTTCATAACCAATTATTTCTTTAAATAACTTCGAGTAATTTTAATTTTACCCTAGAAATCTAATCAGTAGGCTTTGGCCTCCATTGAGAAGGTTCGATTATGTCCAACCATTAACATGACCATATTTGGTACATCTGATCAAATAAATAATTAAATCCGACTTTGGTCGACCAACCTGACTACCATTAGAAAAACACAATCAAATCATCATATTATGAATAATAATTTCATTAAACAATAAGCACTAGGCCTTTGGGCCTTCAATGATTATTAAACTAATGGATCCATTATCACTCAACTTAATGAAAGGCTATGACCTAGTTATCATCATAACTACATCAATTTTAAGGATCTAATAATTTTAGAAAATTTAATTAATCTATTTTAAGAAGAAGAGAGAGAGAATTAATCAGTCAATTTCAATCCTTCCACTAACTTTACCAAATCAGATAAAAAAAGAATCTAAATTAAGCTAGCATTAGAAGCACCTAAATCAATCACATTAATTTACCTAATTGATATGGGTGAGCCCAAATTATCAAGTGATCTAATCAAAATCTAATTCACCAGGATAGCCAGGTAAGTGAGATTAGTGGAAGGGACTCATCAAAGATCAAATTAGTGTGAGTAGCTCCCAATTAAAAACCACTGGTCTGAATTGCCAAACTTACCTTATATACCATTTGGTTCATTAGTTTTAGTTTGACCAACCTAGTAATTTTGGATTTGACAGCATAGACATGAATCAAGTCTATTTGATCCTTGTTAAAGGCACAGACTTGACCAACTACAACTATTATAATTAACTCTAAAGAGTCCTTGACCTAATCTAAATCAATATTTAGTTAGATTTGATCAATTGCACTAATTTAGTCCATTCTTTAACTAACCTTAGGTCTAATCCAATTAATGGACCTAATTCATATAATCTAATAACCCATATTTTATGATCAATGACTTAGAATTTTTAATTCACAATTCTAGATCCTAATTCATAATACTTAATTCTTAATTAAATTTTTAAGCTGAGGGTTAGGGTTCGATATTTTAAAAATATTTTTAAAAATTTTAAAAAATTCTTCATAATCTAATACTATTCACTAAATGGATCGACTTATTTCAAAAATAGGTCGGCTCATTTTACAAATAGTACTAGTTGTAGATTTTTATATATAATACATAAAAATCATGAATTTAAATTTAGATCTAATCTAACATGTTCATGATTAAAATAAACTAAACCAATTTCAAAAATTCTTTCACCATTTATTTTTAGGAATGAGTTCATGATGGCATCCTTACCACCATAAGAGATCTCCATCGAATGGGAGGAGATGGCCTTTAAACTATACTTATTCCTTATGATCGAATGGCTTGGTGGCTCATTCAAGCTCAATTACTAGGCTACTCAAAAGTATTGCATATCTAATATGCAAATATTTTTAAATTTTAAAGCATATAAATCACATTTAATGACCATGCTTTGATATCACTAATGTTATATAGTGTAGAATTTCTAGCTCTATTTTAAAAAAAAAAAATAAAAATTATTATGCAATAAAAATAAAAATTAATCTAATTAATTTTAGAGCTATTCATCATATCAAAAAATTCTACACTAAGGATTGAATGTTATACATACATGCAATTAAAATTTAAAAATCAAAATTACTAGCAGTAAAATTATTTTATTACTATTACGTGTTCAAAACACGATACCTAAGTGGGTAATCGAACACCGCTATCTAATTACCATCGAAGAAGTCCACTCATCATGATGCAGCCATACAGAATGTTTGGCCTCCATGGATCATCCATACGTGGCCCCTGATCCCGATCAGCTCCTCCCGAGTGTTAGCTCAATATCCAAAAGCTTCGATGGCTGATATCGATCGAATGGCTTTGATCTCCTTCCACAAGCTTTTCGGACACTTTGGATCGCCAGTGGAGATAGAGGAGAGGTAGAGGAGGTTCTCCTAAAAGTTATGTGGGCTTACGACACTCATAGCTCACTAACTCACTTTCCAAACCCTAGGTCGGAATCCTAGGGCATGCACTCAGAAAAACCCTACGCCACACTCCTCTGGATTTTTCCTTTTAGTGTTTTGATTTTTCTCTCATGCAGATAAGGGGGAATGCAAGAAATGGTTTCTTACTCAGAACTTGCACATGCCCTTGAGAAGAGCGCAATTTATTTTGTGCAAGATTGAGTCCAAGCTGTGTGGAGGGATAAGTTGGTTGTTTATTTGAATTCAAATCCCATTTGAATTTAAATGCCAATCAATCTGCTCCCATCCACTATGGGCAAGAGAAACCTAGGTGCACGCTCCTCTATGCATGAAGAAACATCATGAGAAACATTTTTCTCATAGAAACAAGTGGGTGCAAGTTTAAATATGGCGCAAGGGAGAGATAAGATAAGGTTACGTGGTTGTCCATTCAAACTTGAATCCCATTCGAATTTGAATGACCAACCACCTTAGTTTATCCATTAGGGCATGGAGAAGGATGGGCACAAGCCTTCTTGTGCGTGAAGAATGTTTCATGAGAAACATTTTCTTGTAGAAAATTCAAATGGACGTAGGTAAGGTGAGGTGGCAAGTAGACTAGTCAAACTAGTCTAAATTAAACTTTATTCAATTGAACCCATTCCAATCCCAATTGTGTTGACCCTAAGTATGATTTTGATGAATAACAAAATATTTGAGTCAATTTTTAGTATTAACAACTTGGTTGGTATGTTTAAGATAAAGTTTAGGAAGAACAGGAATCCATTTCAATGATGCTCCATGTTTGATTAATAGAACTAAGAAAAAGGAGCAAAAAGAGATCAAACCAAATATTTTTAAAGAGTATTGAGTCATGAACCAACTCGAAGATAGTTTAAAGATAAATTTAGCATAGTTTCAGCATTTGGCATCAATCAAGAGTCAACTCTAGATTGGTAGAAGCCGATTCATGGGCTCAGACAGGCACCAGACTCAAAATAGAAAACTTTAGTATGAACCCTATCGCAAGAGTCGACTAGAAGTTGACTCATGGAGGAGTCGACTCAAGAAAAATAGGAGTCAACTCATGTCTCAAAAATTACACCAGTTCAAGAACAGAATGCTGAATTTTTTATCCTATGACTGGAGTTGACTCACGAAGTTCAAGAGTTGACTCCAGCACACAGAACTAGCATGGGATAAAAATATAGAAAGTCAGAATTTTTCACCCTACAGCTGGAGTCGACTCAAGATTTTGGAGAGTCGGCTCTCGAGTTTCTGACAGTCCCAACGGCTAGTTTTAGAACTGTTCAAATTTTATTTTGGATGCTCTAAATAGCTTTTTCTGATGTTCCAATGGCTACAAATTTATTTATGGAGTTTCTAACTTGGATTAGAAGACTTCTAAAACTAGATTAAGGCTTGAAAACTCAAGATATAAAATCAAAAAAGTAGAAAACATCAGCAACTTTTCAAAATCTATGTGTAGTCTAGATAATACATCTTAAAAGAGCCTTCATTACTATTCAACCACTCAATCAGCTATACAATCAAAGCATTCTCAAGTGAAGGAAGGGAGTATTCATTGCTAAAGTCCTCTAACAACTCATCTTGCGTATCAAAGCCTCAAATCTGCTCTTCAAAATGAGTTTGCTTTTATTTTAATTTTTGCATCCTAAAATTCTTATGTTTCAAGTTTCAAAGGACTGAAACTTGGGGGATAGGCTCATCCAAGCTTTAAATTGGATTTGTACAAATCTAGGAGTGACTTGAGGTTAGGTTTTAGTTGGTTAGCCCATAAAACCAACTGAATTTAGATTGTAAGCCTAGTGAAAATAATTTTGTTGTAATCTTGAAGATTATAGTAAAATTTTCAAGTATAGTACTTGAGAAGTGGATGTAGATATTGGATTTGATACCGAATCACTATAAAAATCTTGAGCTTTTGTGTGTGTGATTTCTTCTTTTAATTATTTTTATTTTTTGCACATCTAAATTAATACATTTTCAGCATATCTATATTTAAGTTTAGCACATAGACTTAGCAATCAAAAAAATTTTCAAAAATCCAATTTACCTCCCCTCTTAGATTGTTCTTCTAGGCAACAAGTGGTATCAAAGTAGGTACTCTTATATTATTTATTATTTTAGAATAATCGATCAAGATGGCAACCCAATTAAATATCTTTCTAATGGAAAGGTAGTCCATAAATAGGCCATCTTTGTTTAATGGTTCTAAGTACACATATTAGAAGACATGCATGCGCATATTTATTCAAGCACTTGATTATGACCAATGCAGTATCATAATCGATGGATCACACACACCTACAATTAGCATTAAAGATAATATAATTTCTAAATTTGAAAGAGATTGGAATGAAAATGATAAGAAGTTGGGCCAGTTGAATGCTAAAGTAATGAATGTGCTTTATTGCTCACTTGATGTCAATGAATTTAATCAGATTTTTATTTATATTTCAGCCAAAGAAATATAGGATAGACTTGAAGTTATCCATGAGGGTACCAATCAAGTAAAGAAATCCAAAATAAATATACTAATACATAAGTATCAACTTTTTAAAATGAAATCAACTGAAAGCATTATCAAAATATTTACATGATTTACGAATATTATAAATAGACTCAAAAGTTTAAAAAAATCATATACTAACAATAAACTTGAGAGAAAAATTCTTAGATCTCTTCCTCAAACTTAAAAGGTGAAGGTGACGA
Organism: Cocos nucifera; assembly: GCA_006176705.1. Taxonomy (NCBI): domain Eukaryota; kingdom Viridiplantae; phylum Streptophyta; class Magnoliopsida; order Arecales; family Arecaceae; genus Cocos; species Cocos nucifera. Next base: position 71,084 of record QRFJ01000272.1, on the reverse strand, counting down.
CTATATAAGAAGCTAAGAATCTCAACACCTTATCCTTTGAAGAGCTTCTTGGTTCTCTCATGACACATGACTTAACCATAAAGCTAAACTTGGAAGATGAAGTTAAGAAAAAGAAGACCGTGGTAGTCAAATCAGTAGCAAAGAAAGAAGATAAAGAAAGTAAAGATTCCGAAGAAGGAGATAAAGATGAAGAGATGGCTCTTCTAATTAAAAAATTTAGAAGGTTCATAAGAAAGAAAAGATCTCAAGAGAAGATCCTTCTTCAAAGGTGAAGCTAGTAAAGATCGAGAGAAAGATAAAGATAAGGAGCAACCTACATATTTTGAATATAAGAAATTGAGTTATTTCAAGGAAGACTGCCCCCTATTGAAGAAATCTTCTAAGAAAATAAAGAAGAAAGCAATGATGGCAACATAAAGTGATAGTGAAGATTCAAGTTCAGATGAAGAGGGATAAGAAATGGTCAATTTATATCTCATGGCTCAAGAGGATGAGGTAACACTTGACACTCAACTAGAATTTTTATTTGATGAGTTACAAGAAGTATTTTATGAATTGTATGATGATCTGAAAAAGTTAATCTTGAAAAATAAAAATCTGAAATCAATCAATCAAAATCTAATCAAGAAAAAGAAGAAAATATTAAGAGAAAAAAGATGTTTCTACAGAAAATCAAAACCTAAAGAACGAACTTGAAAAATATAAACTTATAGTTAATAAGTTTTAAGTTCTAAAAAACTGTAATTACTACTTAATAATCAAAAAGCTATCTTTGACAAAGTAGGAATTGATTTTAGAACTCAAAAGAAATAAAAATTTCTAAAGAATTTCTTTATAAATGATCCATCTTCGACTTCACAAAAACCAATCTATTTTTGCTATGAAATAACTAGACATAAATCCTATATTTGTAATTTCAAAAAAATAAAAAATAGTCTAAATATTAAAAAAGTATGGATTCCCAAAGGAACCATGGTTATTAATCCTAAAGGATCCAAGATGACTTGGGTACCTAAAACTCTCACTTAATTTTTGATTGTAGGTGTGTCTTGCAGTCGATAGAAAAAAAGAAAAATGGTATCTAGATAGTGGCTGCTCAAGATACATAACGGATAAAAAAGAATATTTCATCATCCTTGAAGCTAAAAAAGAAGGAATAGTAACCTATGGTGATAATGGCAAAGGACACATCATCAAAAGTAGTAAAATATGTACCACTCCCACATTTATAGATAATATATTATTAGTAGATGGATTAAAACATAATTTATTGAGTATTAGTCAACTTTGTAATAAAAGATTTAAAGTTATTTTTGAATTACTCATGTGCATTATCACTAGTCCTATTGATAACAGCATAGCTCTTATCGAACATAGGCATGAAAATACATACTTAGTAGATTTAGATGATTCTTCCATCAAAAAAAATCAATGTTTAGTTGCAATAAATGCTAAAACCAATGAAATAGTTGGCTATGGCATCGTAGACTAGGACATGCTAGCATTGATTTGATTTCTAAACTGATCAAAAAGAATCTTGTAAAAGATTTTTCAAAACTTAATTTTGAGAAAAATAAAATATATAATGCATGTCAATTAGAAAAATAAACTAAAATTTTTTTTAAATCAAAAAATATTATTTTAACTTCTAGATCCCTTGAACTACTTTACATGGACTTATTTAGATCAACTAGGACCACAAGCCTAGGTAGTAAAAAATATGGACTTATAATTATAGATGATTTTTTGAGATTTACTTGGATTCTATTTTTAGCACAAAAGGATGAAGCATTTTTTGTATTTACTAAGTTCTTCGAGAAAGTTTCAAATGAAAAGAACATCTCTATTGTTTGTATTAAAAGTGATCATGGAACAAAATTTGAAAATCAATATTTTGAAACTTTTCATAATGAAATGAGGATTGAACATAATTTTTCTGCTCCTAGAATACCTCAATAAAATGGGATAGTTGAAAGAAAAATAGAAGTCTAGAGAAAATAGCCCGAACCATGTTATGTGAAAGCATCTTCCAAGATATTTTTGGACTAAAGCTATCAATACAATATGTTATGTTCTAAATAGAGCATTAATAAGGCCGATATTAAAGAAAATCCCTCATGAACTATGAAAAAATAGAAAATCAAATATTAGCTACTTTCATATTTTTGGTTACAAATACTTTGCTCTAAATAATGATAAAAATAACTTGGGCAAATTTGATGCTAAATCTAATGAAAAAATTTTCTTAGGATATTTCATTTCTAGTAAAGCATATAGGATCTTTAACAAAGGCATATTAGTTATTGAAGAGTCTATACATATGGTATTTGATGAAACTGACAACTTACCTTCTAGAAAAGAGGATATAACTGATGATGATATAGAAATAATTGAGAAAAAAGTGAAAAAATATACACTCAAGGAATCAACTACTCAAGATAACAAAGAAGAGAAGGAAGCTGAATCTAAAGATGAAAATTCTGATGATACTCCAACTCAAAGTCTACCAAAGAAATGGAGGTATGTCCTTGGTCACCCCAAAGATCAAATTATTGATGATCCATCACAAAGGATAAAAACTCATGCATCCTTAAGAAATATCAATAATTATTTAGCCTTTTATCTTAAATTAAATAAAAAACTATAGAAGAAGTTAAAAATGATCCAAACTGGATAAATGCAATGCATGTAAAATTAAATCAATTTGAAAGAAATAGAATTTGGAGCCTAGTTGATAGACCAAGTGACCATCCAGTAATTGAAACCAAATGAATATTTAGAAATAAGATAAATAAAAATAAAATAATTACTAAAAATAAAGCTAGATTAGTGGCTAAAGGATATAATCAAGAAAAAGATATTGATTTTGATGAAATCTTTGCCTCAGTAGTTAGATTAAAAGCAATTAGGCTACTACTTGCATTTGTATGCTTTATAAATTTTAAATTATATCAAATGGATGTTAAGAGTGTATTTTTAAATAGATATATAGCTAAAGAAGTATATGTAGAACAATCATCTAGATTTAAAAGTCATGAATATCCTAATCATGTCTACAAATTGCATAAAGCACTCTATGGTTTAAAATAAGCCCCTAGAGCATGGTATGAAAAACTAAGCAAATTTCTAATTGATAATGAATTTTCTAGAGAAAATATTGATAAAACTCTATTTCTAAAGAAGAAAAATAAGAACTTATTGGTAGTCCAAATTTATGTAGATGATATTATTTTCGATGTTACTATGAAAGTCTTTGCCAAGCTTATGCAGAGAGAGTTCGAGATGAACATGATGGACGAACTGAACTTCTTTCTTGGACTTCAGATCAAGCAAAGTAAAGAGGGCATCTTCATCAACCAAACGAAATATACAAAGAAAATCTTAAAAAAGTTTGGAATGGAGAACTCAAAATTAATTGGCATACCTATGAGCCCCTCCTGCAAGCTTGATAAGGATGAAAAGGATAAGAAAATTGATACTAAATTATATAGAGATATAATAGGATCATTGCTCTGTCTTACTGCAAGTAGACCTGATATTATATTTAGTATTTGTATGTATGCTAAATATCAATCTAATCCTAGAAAATTTCATGCTTTAGCTATTAAAAGAATATTTAAATATTTATCTAGAATGCTTAATGCTGGACGTTGGTATGATAAATTATCATCTTTAGAATTAATTGGATATACTGATTCTGATTTTGTTGGATGTAAATTAGATAGAAAAAGTACTAATAGTACTTATCAATTTTTAGGAGTTAATCTAATTTCATGATTTAACAAAAAATAATACTCAATAGCATTATCTACAGCTAAAGCTAAATATATTACTGCTGAAGTTATTATGCTCAAATTTTATAGATAAAACAACAACTTAAGGATTTTGGCATAAAACTTAATAACATTCCAATAAGATGTGATAATACTAATATAATCAATTTAACCAAAAATCTAATTTAATACTTAAGATCCAAATACATTGAAATAAGACATCATTTCATAAAAGATCATGTGCAAATTAATGATGTGATGCTTGAATTTGTTAGTACAGATAAGCAATTAATAGATATCTTCCCTAAATTTCTTAATGAAGAGAGATTTAGCATAATTAGGAGAGAACTAGAAATGTGCTATCACTCAAATTAAAGCCAAAACTAGATTCTCTTAATCCAATAGCTCCCATATGACTTAGAAATCACTCTACTGCTCTCTAAGGATTCTATCTAGTAAATTTGCTGGTTAATTTAAAATCATATCCGCTCTCTAAACTCTTACAAAGATCTCATAATTCATAAGGCTATTGATTTATCAAACTCAAATCTCAACTATCTCTCAATCAAATGCACTTATTCTTCTTTTGTGAAAAATTAAAATTTCGCACTACTTAACCTGAAGTCAACTCATGATCGACTCCCACTGGAGTCGACATATGAAAACCTGAAGTCGACTCATGGTCGGAAACCTAGTTTTTAAATATGAGTCCTCTCCTTCTCATCTCACTTTACCCTCTTACTATTGAACCCTAGACCCCTTCCAAAGCCATAAGAGATCCTCCAATGATACCTCCACCTATCCCCTTCCCGATTTCTCTTGGATTCATCCTTCATCCATACGGAATAGGGCCTAGGAGAAAAATCCATGTTGTCTGAAGAAGACTATAGCCGATTGAGCAGCATGAATGTCCAAGCAACGGTGACTCCAACTACAATAAAGGTAACCCTGTTCCCCAGTCGCCTGCTCCTTCATCTCCCTCTCTATTGGAACGACAAGTGACAATTAGAAGAAATTTGGTTTTCATTTCTTTAACCAGGAGGGATTGAAAATTAGTGGGTGGATCCGAAACCAGTAGTGGGAGCATTTCTTCTCCATCAACCAACCCACCTATCCTCGTTTAGTCAAAGAATTCTATTGATGCATGACTAGGGAAGAAGATGATTTGAAAAGTACGATAAAGAGAGTCACATTTTATCTCACACCTGAAAGACTTGGACAGATTTGGAGTCTGCCCACAGAAGGATTGGCACCGCAGCACCCATTTGATAGGGATTTTATTCTTAGGATGATTATCGGGCTGAGCAACATAGAAGAAATCACAAAATTGAAAGCAGATAGTTTATCCATTGAAATGAGAGTTCTGAGCCATATTGTTACACAAATTATCTTTTCTAAAGTCGATCGATTTGATCTAGTCTCGGATAGGGTAATTAGGATTATGAATTATATAGTTCGAGGTGAGCAGCTCAATTTCTCATTACTAATTTTTAAACAAATGAGAAATGGAGTAGGTAGAGCTAGAGCATGTCTTCCTTATAATATGGCCCTGATCTTGAATTTTAGAGACGTTGGAATTGATTTTAAGGGTGAGCTTTCTTTACATTTAAGATATACAAACACATATGGAGAGAAAACACTCACTAGGATGGGCTATCGAAAGTTGAATAACAGATGGGTCAAGAGAGCTTCTGGATAGAAGCAGCCCTCAACTAGAAATGAAGCCGAACCTAGTCAGACTGCAGATATTCCTCCAGCACAGCCTTCGATTAAGTTAGCTACAGACCCATTCATCACTCCCTCAGATCGATCTACTAGAGTTCATCTCCTAATAGCTCAGATTGATGATGATCAGGTCACTTAGATCACCTACTCTATTTTAGATGGACTGAGACCAAAAATGGAGGGGATCCAGACTGAGATAGCTAGACTAGCATCTGAGTTGGACGTCTGACTCAACTTATGAAGCAGAGAGAGAAGTCCAGTATGTCTCTAGACATGTTCACATCACTCTTAGCTTCTATGAGATAGCTGATAGATATTTTTAGGACCCATGCTCCACCAGGATTGGCAACAGCAGCAACATCAATAGTAGCAGAGGCAGCAGTAGTAGTGGCTGAGGTAGCAATATCAATAGCAATCGCTAAAATAGTTAAGATAGAGCTAGACATTTTTTTGTCCCGCCTCTAGTTTCTGAGCCTTCTCCCAGTGCATCCGATTAGCCACCTACCACACAGCCTCCTCCTAGATTCCTTATGACATATTTTCGAGCTGGAGGACCATCCACTCACACCAAGAGTAGGAGAGTGACTAGAGCCAGCTCCTCCACCATGCTGGATATCTCATTTGACTGATCTACTAAGACCTAGGTTATCTTATATAGGTCTTAGTCTATATCTATATGGTGTATTACGATTTAGTCATGGTATTAAGACTTAGACATAATATGTTGACCATATCATCTTGTTGTTGATGATACTTAACCTTAGGATCTTGTTTATATTGTATGAAAGTACTTGTACTGCTTGGATATCTTTTTGTATGCAGTACATACCCCTATGAACTATGTATCTTTTTTTATATATGTATGGATGTTTTTTTTTATATCCTTTTTTCTTGCTATTCATTCTTTGATGATGAAAAAAGAAGAAAAAGATGAGCATAAAGAAAAGGGGAGGACATACATAAAGATGAAAATGAAAAAGATGAGCATAAAGAAATGGGGAGGACATACATAAAGAAGGAGGATACAAATCAAAGCACTCAAGAAAAATGAAACAAATGCAACATGGCACACTAATGGCACATTAATGCTAAAAATATGACACATAACTCAATATTCTAAAAAATTGGCATATCAATGGCACACTAGTGGCACATTAATGGCACATACCATAAAACTCTAAAATTTTTTAATTGATGGCATATTCTACTTTGAACAAATAAAAAAAGGAAGGATCCTTAAAATCAAAATAATAAATTACTATAAAATAGATGAACTTCTATATAATCTGAATTTGCATTGGTTATAGATATGAAATGTAATTTTCTTCACTTTGAATGCTTTTTGAATTTGCAAATATTAGGCATTAACTCAATGATTTTGCCATCATCAAGAAGAGAAAGAATGTAGACCCTAGATATAATTTTGATGAATAACAAAATATTTGAGTCAATTTTTGGTACTAACAACTTAGTTGGAATGTTTAGGATAAAGATCAGGAACCCATTTCAATGATACTCCATGTTTGATTGAAAGAACCAAGAAAAAGGAACAAAAAGAAATCAAGCCAAATATTTTTAAAGAATATTGAGTCATGATCCAACTCAAAGATAGTTTAAAGATAAATTTGGCACGGTTTCAGCATTTGGCATAAATCAGGAGTCGACTCCAAATTGGTAGGAGCTGACTCATAGGCTCAAATAGGCACTAGGCTCAAAATAAAAGACTTTAGTATGAATCCTATTGCAAGAGTCGATCAGGAGTCGACTCATGGAGGAGTCGACTTAAGAAAAGTAGGAGCTGACTCATGTCTTAGAAAAGGCACTAGTCCAAGAACGGAATGCTGAATTTTTTTATCCTACGACTAGAGTTGACTCACAAAGTCCAGCAGTTGACTCCGGCATGCAGAACTAGCATGGAACAAAAATATAGAAAGTTAAAATTTTTTATCTTGCAGTTGAGTTGACTCAAGGCTTTGAGGAGTCGACTCCTAAGTTTTTGACAATTCCAATGACTAATTTTCAAAACTGCCCAGATTTTATTTTGGATGCTCTAAATGGCTTTTTCTGATATTCCAACGGCTACAAACCCATTTTTGGAGTTTCTAACTTGGGTTAGAAGACTTCTAAGATTAGATTAAAGCTTGGAAACTCAAGATATAAAATCAAGAAAGTGAAAAACATTAGCAACTTTTCAAAATCTATATATAGTCCAAACAATGAGCCTTAAAAGAGCCTTCATTGCTGTTCAACTACTCAACCAACTATGCAATCAAAGCATTCTCAAGTAAAAGAAAGGAGTATTCATTGCTAAAGCCCTTCAATAATTTATCTTGTGCATCAAAGCCTCAAATCTACTCTTTAAAAGAAGTTTGCTTTTATTTTAATTTCTGCATCCTGAAATCCTTGTGTTTCAAGTTTCAAAGGGCTGAAACTTAGGAGATAAGCTCATCCAAACCTTGAATTAGATTTGTACAAGCCTAGGAGTGACTTAGGATTAGGTTTTGGTTGGTTAGCCTGCAAAACTAACTAGGTTTAGATTGTAAGCCTGGTGAAAATAATCTTGTTATAATCTTGGAGATTATAGTAGAATTTTCAAGTGGAGTGCTTGAGGAGTGGACGTAAGTATTGAGTTTGACATCAAACCACTATAAAAATCTTGAGCTTTTATGTATATGATTTCTTCTTTTAGTTACCTTTATTTTCTACACATCTAAATTATTGCATTTTCAATATATCTATATTTAAGTTTAGCACATACACTTGGTAATTAAAAAAATTTTCAAAAATCCAATTCATCCTCCTTCTTGGATTGTTCTTTTGGGCAACAAATTGGTTGGACCCAATTAGACCATATTAAACCCAACCTATTTAGGCTTCATTAGGCTCAATTAAATCCTAATTAAATTAGAAATATTTACAATCATAACATTCAGAATCTATACGAATATGGTTATTGCATAATTCATCCCTTTGACCAATGTGTTTAAAATGGCTCCGAGTTTAACTGCCAACTCTAAAAAAATCTATTCATATCATATCTCAATGCAATCAGTCCTATGACTCCTCAGTAGGACTACCTTGGTCAAGACTTTGTTAAATTGAAATATAATTGAACACAGCTTCTGAATCAGAGAAGTCAATCTCATCTTGATTTACACACCAACTCTTCACGTACTTGACTGTATCTAAAAATTTTTCATCACTAAATTAAAAATTTAGATAACCAGCACCAAAGCACAGTGAATTATTTGGAAGTCGCCATGGTGTTCTCAGGTCGGAGGGACACTTATACATTATTCTATTGGAGTAAATCTTAACAATAGAAAAACTTTAGAGTTGATCATATTTAGAGCAGATGTACCCCTACATCTCACCTACATGCCATACTAGTATATCTACATTTCTTAGTTAAGAGGACAATCAATCCATATGGCATACAATGATTTACACTCGATAAACATTATCATCCTTGGTAACAACGTATCATTGATCATAAATAAGTTTAAAAACTAAATAACAAATTCTTTTTTGTCGATTCTAAATAGTCCTAAGAACTTCACCACAACACAGGAGTGTTAGATATATGTGCCCTAGAAGCCAGAATTGGCTGACACTTGTAATACACTTCTAGGGGCAAAATTGTAATTTTGACTATAATTAATGAAATGGGTTATTTTCTATCACACCTGTGTATTTAGTGTCTGTGATACATCCTTTGAGTTAATGGTAATGATAATTCATATTTTCAAGAGTTGAAAATTTAAGACATGAATAATCATTATTAACTCATAAACAGCTCCCGACCATAGGATCATCACGAGGATGGTGATTGATCCGGAAGGTTGGTGTACGATCGCTTCTCTTTAGTAGATGAGTCTTGAGTCTACGGTGTGGAGACACCGGAGCGAGAGTACAGGTACTCGTTAGAGAACGAGGGCACTGAGCGTGACCACCTCGAGTAGTCATTAGGAAGTCTACCTTCTCGTCAATGACTGACTCGATGCTGCAGTAGTGTGTCTGGTTCTTTGACCTGAGATGCATCGGCAGTTCACCTTGAGGGTGTTGTAGTTTGACTACACCATTACTCGGTCTCCTAGCCATATGGAACCCTGAGGTGTATGTTGGCTATAGCATGTTCATTGTAGGAACTGGATTGCATCAAGATGGGATCTATCTACCTCGGTGGTAGAGGAGTAGCCCTATGATGATCATGAGAATCAAGTCCAGAAGCCCATGGCCATGGCAGAGTGAAATAATAGAAAGAGTTTCTATTTAGATTTTCACATTGGACTCGAATCGAATGATTACATCATATGACAGAGACTAGGGTTTGACGAGTTCACCTTAACCCTAATCTGATCGGGGCTCAAGATAGAAGAACTGAATCACACAGGTAGCTGCACCAAGAGGTTCGCATTCAGCTCTGATGGGTTGCCACCATATACTGCTAGGTGTCACTGGTGGATTTTGGGAGCAATTAGAATGATTTAGATGATCGATCATTCTAGCTGTTCGAATCAGAAGAGTTCTGATCCATCGAAAGGAGTTTCGATGATGTCTATGATAGAGATCATGACATATCCCATTACCATACAGAACTGAACCTAACTGGGTCACACAAACAAGGGTTTGAATCTGGTGATCATCAATTGAACTGATCTAGTTCAATTGATCTGAATGAGATTCAATTAGGTTCAAGGAAATCGTGCTAGCACTCGATTGAACCTAACGTTCTTCTTTTACTATCACAAATAAGTTGTCCTGACTAAGCCAAAGGAGTTTGTGCTCAATCAGAGGCCTTCATATGGTCTGACTGGAGGTTGTCCAAGTCAGAATAGGTTGTCTTATTTGTAAGACATTACCTGCCATTTTTGGTCACCTGCCATTTCTTGTTCTTTGACTTTGGTCAAAAGTCTACCGTTGACTGGTCAAACGTTGACCATTGACCCTTTGACTTTTGACCACATGTCATGCACCTATTGGAGAGCTGGTGGGGGCCTGTCCCCCTGCCAGAACCTGGCAAGGAGAAGGGCGCACGCCAAGGGTGGCGTGAGCCTAAGTAGGAGGCGCCTAGGAGTCCTTGTTGGACAAGGACTCCACCTCCCTTTTGGATTCCAATCAGAGTTCTACTAAGAATCCAGTTTGACTGATCTTAGGCACCCTCTAAGGAGGAATTAGGGGTCTCTTTTTCAACCAATCAGATTTAGATCTGATTTCACAAAGGGTTGTGATTGGTTGAGAGGAAGAGGAGTTGGATCACAAGAGGTCTATAAATAAGACCCTGCGCCCAACCCTAATTCAATAGAGATTTCCCACGCCCCAAGGCTGCCTCTCCCCTCCTTCTCCACGCCATAGTCTCTTCTCCCCTTGCTCTCCACATCCAAAAGTGTTTTGGATTTAGGTTGGTGCGATTCAGATCAAGGAAAGGCGATCAAAAGCAAGAAGGCTGCGCTGCTGCAAAAGGACGACTGCAGATCTTCAAAAGAGTTTTGAAGATCCTCCAGATCAGATCCAGATCTGATTTTTGGAGGTGTGATAGAGAAGAAGAGGATCTCCAGATCCAACCCGAGTGGATACCGGTAGAGGCCAGGCGCTTGCGTGGCTAAGATCCAGAACCTTCCGCTGCAATCAGGATCATCTACAGGGTAATAGGATTACCCAAATCAGGTAAATTAAATTTGATTTAATTTATCTTATTTTATTTTATTTATTAAAATAATAAGAATCAGATCTGAAATATATCAAGATCTGATTGAGATCAAGAAAAAATTTTTGAAATATATCTCTTGATCTAATCAGATCTGGACGAACCTGGATCGGGAAATCAGGATTTTCCTTCAACTGGTATCAGAGCCTAGGTTCTAAAATTATTTAGATCTGATTTTAATTTTATTTTAATTAGAAAATAAAGTGATTTCAGATGTCACATGAGATGTGATCAGATTTGAAATCAGAAAAATTAAAATTAAATGATTTGGATCTAAGAACATGAAGATATGCATGACTAGTTCTAGAATAGAATAGTTCTATAGAATAGTTTTGCATGTCTTTGATTTAATCTGATTAAATCATATTTTAGATCTTCTTATTTACTATTTTCTGATATTATAAGTGTTATAATAACATCTGATAAACAGCAAATAAAAATTATTTAATTTTTGAATATCATATGAGATATGATAGATGCATGACTAGACTAGTTGTAGAATAGTTCTACATAAATGTCTAGATTAGAATTTATTTTGATTAGATCAATTTAAATCTAATTTTTTAGATTATTATGTGATAATTTAGATCTGAAAACATGCATGATTTGATACATGAGATGTATGCAAAATATGCCTTGATTAGATCTAAATTTGTATATGAGATATATGATATAGATCTATAACTGTTTTGTAGATTTACATGTTCCTGATTAAGGCGTTCCTCTTGGACCGTCCGGTCATAAGAACGAAGAAGGGTTTAAAGGCCCTCTCTTCCCATTCGATGGGGTGTTCTTATGACGTGTAGGGGTGCTGCGTGTTCGTCCTTAATCAGAAACCCAAAACTTACTTTCTGCAAAACCCTAGATCCTGAAACCCTAGGATTTATTGTGCATATTTTGTTTATGAACCCAACTTAATTAAGAATTAAGTTTATGAAATATTAATTAGGTCTAAAATTGAGAATTTCAGATCTAAGACATATTCATAATACTGGGTTCGGGCTTGGGTAGCTCAATTAGGTCTAAGCGGTTGATCAAACCGAATCAAGAGTTGGTTAGATGGGATCAACAATGCTTAAATTGACCAGCCTAATAGGATTAAGTCTGGGTCAAGATCGAGTCACGATCAAGCAAGACCTAATTAGGCTCAGAGGTTAGAGTCTGGATTGTAGGCTAACCCAATTGGTTCTGACTCAACAATTTGGTGTCTAAGGTAAGTTTGGCACAGACGACCGACTGGTTTTTAATTGGAAGCTACTCGACCTGAATGCGTTCTTGTGCGAGTTAACGGCATATTCCTTCCACCGATCTCACTTACCTGGCCATATCTGTTGACATAGTTCTGATCTGAGGTGGTCAATAATCCGAGCTGACCCATGCCACTAGGTTAGTCATAATTGTTATGACTAAGCCAAGTCTAGTTTAATGAGACCTGAATCAATTCTCCCTAAGAAAAGATTAAGTCCGAGGTCTTCCACCATTGTAGACGTGCGGGCCCTTCCCGGGGTTGATTATTCTCGGCTGGATACAGTGGCTCAGTTGCACCGGGAAGACGCAACCATGTCTATTAGGCATTGGATGCTATGGGCTGGAGGATGAGTTGGGCTCAATATTTTGGATACGGTGAGAGACCCAATTAGGAACCCAGTCTATGCAAATGGTGGGTCTGACTTAACTAAGGAGTGGATCAATATTTCAGATACGGTGAGATTCATGAATTAGAGACCAAGTTTGGGTGCACCATGATTAGAGAATCATTGAACAAGAGTTGTTCACTCATTGGCTAACCCATCACCAATAACTGTTAGGTGAGGTGATGAGTCAGTTGGTGAGACCGCACCACCCACTAGAAATCATCAATCGTGGAGATTTTCGCATCTCTACAAAGGGAGTGTAGGGATTCGAGAAAATAGTGGGAGCTAATTTGTTTAAAAATAAAATTTCTAAACAAATTGATCAAGTCAAAATTACAGTATCTAACTAGAATCTTTGACTCTCTACAGGAAAATGTCTGCGTCCAACCCACTGGCACGTATCCTAGACACACATAGACTGACTGGACCCAATTATAAAGATTGGCTCAGGAACTACAAAATTGTTTTGGGTTCAGAGAAGTTAACACATGTTTTGGATCAGGACCCTCCCACCTTACCAGCTCGTCCATCCACTGAATAGAGAGCGTCTCTGGAAAAATGGATTGACGAAGACAATAAGGCCAGATACTACATGTTGGGCTCGATGTCTGATGAGCTCCAGTGCCAACATGAAATATCGGGACTGCTCGCCAAATGTTGGCTCACCTACAGGAGATGTTTGGTGAACAGAGTCGCGCAGCCAAATATCAAGTCACGAAATGACTTTTTAAGGCTAAGATGCGTGATGGGCAGTCAGTCCAAGATCACTGTCTGACAATGATCAAGGACATGGAAGAGCTTGAGAAGCTCGGTGTGAAGTTGGACTTGGACTTGTAGAACGATATTATTCTGCAATCCTTGACTGATGCATATGGGCAATTCATCATGAATTACCACATGCATAAACTTCAAAATTCCTTGGCCGAGTTGATGAATATGCTGGTTACCGCTGAGCTTTCTATGAAAGGTTCTAAAGGCTCAGTTCTTGCTATGGAACGGACTTCTTCCAAAAGAAAGTCTTATGGAAAGAAAAAGAAGTCTGTGAAAAAGCAAAAGGTAGAAGGATCAAAGAAGAAGAAGGCAGAACCAAAGAAGAAGGTCGATGGCAAAGAAAAGTGTTTCCATTGCAACAGCGACGGCCATTGGAAGCGGAACTGCCCTACTTACCTGGCCACCCTGAAGAACAAGAAGGAAGGTCCTTCTGGAGGTATGCTCGTTATTGAGTCTAACCTTACGGTTTCTTCTGCATCCAGTTGGGTGCTTGACTCTGGTTCTAGTGCTCATCTGTGCACTTCTATGCAGGGTCTTGAGGATAGCAGGAGGCTGAGGGATGGGAGACATGATCCTATGCGTCGGTAATGGAGCAAGAGTTGCTGCAGTAGCCGTGGAAACATACCCTCTGTCGATTACCATCTGGTTTAGACTTAGTTTTAAAAGACTGTTATTATGTGCCTGCAGCTAGCAGGAATTTGATTTCTGTTTCATGCTTAGCACAAGAAGGTTATGTGATCACCTTCTTTAAGGACCATTGTAACATTCTTTATGAAAGAAATAAAATTGCAAATGGTTTCCTTGTTAATGGTCTTTATCAGTTGCATATTGATGTACCTGTTTTAACAATCGAGCAAAACGTGAATGCCAAACGACCTAGGGATAGTCCAAATGATAGATATCTATGGCACCTGAGATTAGGTCATATAGCAGAAGATAGGATTAACAAATTGGAGAAAAATGGGCTATTGAGTCCATTGACTTTTGAGTCATATCCAACTTGTGAATCTTGTCTTCAAGGCAAAATGACTAAACTCCCTTTTGTTGGACATGGGGAGAGGGCCACAGATCTCCTTGCCCTAGTACATACAGATGTGTGCGGCCCATTTGATGTGCCGGCTAGAGGCAATTTTGTCTACTTCATTACCTTTACCGATGATCTATCTAGGTATGGGTATGTGTATCTTATGAGACATAAGTCTGAAGCTTTTGAAAAGTTCAAAGAATTCAGACATGAAGTAGAAAAACAAATTGGAAAATCCATTAACGTTCTTCGATCAGATCGAGGAGGTGAATACCTAGCCGAGAATTCCTAGACTATCTTAAGGAAAATGGCATAGTCTCTCAATGGACTCCACCAGGAACACCTCAACTCAACGGAATTTCAGAACGGAGAAATCGGACTCTATTGGATATGGTTCGATCCATGATGAGCTTCACAGACCTCCCAGATTTCCTTTGGGGACATTCATTATTAACTTCAATCTATTTACTGAATAGGGTTCCCTCTAAAACCGTTCCTACCACACCGTATGAGATATGGCACGGTAAGAAACCAAGTCTGAGTCATCTCAGAATTTGGGGTTGTCCGGCTTATGTCAAAAGACAACAAGCGGACAAGTTAGAGTTTAGGTCCTTTAGAGCTCGATTCATAGGATATCCTAAAGAGTCATTAGGATACTATTTCTACATTCCAGAAGACCACAATGTGATTGTGAGTCGACATGCCATATTTCTTGAAAAATAGTTTATTCAAGATAGTGGCATTGGAAAGCAGATTAAGCTTGATGAGAAAGTCTCACAAGTGGAAAGAGCTAAGGACCAAGTGGAACCAAATCAGGTTGAGCCAATAAGAACACTACCTCCTCCACCTCGTAGATCGGAAAGAGTTTCCCGTCCTCCTGAAAGATACTTAGGTATTATTTCAGAGGACGTAGAGGAAATGTTCCTCATAGGTAATGGTGCTCATGGTGATGATCCCAAAACCTACAACGAGGCGATATCAGATATCGACTCTGAGAAATGGCTTGAGGCAATGAAGTCAGAGATCGACTCGATGCACTCAAACCAAGTCTGGACCTTGGTAGATCCACCAAAAGGTATAGTACCTATTGGGTGTAAATGGATCTTCAAGAGAAAGATTGGTGCAGATGGGAATGTGGAGACATTCAAGGCTAGACTGGTGGCAAAAGGTTATAGTCAACGTGAAGGCATTGACTATCAGGATACCTTTTCCTCGGTAGCTATGCTAAAATCCATCCGCACATTGCTTGCTGTTGCAGCCTATTTCGATTATGAAATATGGCAAATGGACGTGAAAACGGCATTCCTAAATGGATATCTTGAGGAAGATATCTATATGGAACAGCCGCTAGGTTTCACATCCAGTGATACTGATCATAAGGTTTGCAAGCTGCAAAGGTCCATATATGGACTTAAGCAAGCATCTCGGAGCTGGAACACTCGTTTCAATGATGTGATCAAAAAGTTTGGTTTCATCAAAAACGAAGAGGAACCATGTGTTTTCAAAAGGATCAGTGGGAGCGCTGTTGTCTTCCTCGTATTGTACGTGGATGACATCCTCCTTATTGGGAATG
Source organism: Cocos nucifera (assembly GCA_006176705.1). Taxonomy (NCBI): domain Eukaryota; kingdom Viridiplantae; phylum Streptophyta; class Magnoliopsida; order Arecales; family Arecaceae; genus Cocos; species Cocos nucifera. The sequence continues at coordinate 54,877 of QRFJ01000272.1, read as the reverse complement.
ATATTCCCATGTTGACATCAGTCAAGATGTGGTTGTCCAAGGAATTCTCCATGAAAGACCTAGGTGAAGCATCCTTTATTCTAGGAATTAAGGTCTATAGGGATAGACCGAATAGGATGCTAGGACTTTCACAGAAGATGTACATAGAGGAAGTACTAAAGAGGTTTAGTATGGAAAACTCTAAGAGGGGATTAATACCCTTCAGACATGGTATTCATCTTTCCAAGAAGATGTGCCCCAGCACACCTGAGGAAATAGAACGCATGAGCAAGATCCCTTATGCTTCTGCAATAGGGAGCCTCATGTATGCCATGCTATGTACACGACCTGATATAGCCCATGCTGTGAGTGTCACAAGCAGATATCAGTCAAATCCAGGTGAAGAACACTGGACTTCTGTGAAATGTATCCTTAAGTACTTGAGAAGAACTAAGGATATGATGTTGGTCTTTGGTAATGGAGAACTCCAAGTTCAGGGATACACAGACTCGGACTTCATGTCCGATATAGATGATCGAAAGTCGACATCTGGAAGTCTGTTTGTGTGCAATGGTGGAGCTGTCAGCTGGAAGAGTTCCAAGCAAACTGTGATAGCAGATTCCACCATGGAAGCAGAATATATAGCTGCATCAGAGGCTGCAAAGGAAGCATTCTGGTATAAGAAGTTTGCTGCAGAAATTGGAGTAATGCCATCAGATGCCATTCCTCTTTACTGCGACAACAATGGCGCCATAGCCCTTGCTAAGGAGCCGAGGTCTCACCAGAAGTCCAAGCACATTGAGCGGCGATATCATCTCATCCGCGATTACCTTGAGAAAGGTTACGTTGAGGTCAAGAGAGTCAACTCCGCAGATAATGTGGCAGACCCACTTACAAAGCCGTTGGGCCAGCAGAAGATCGAAGCCCACCTTGAGAAGATGGGACTTAGACTTGTAGCCAATTGGCTTTAGGACAAGTGGGAGATTGTTAGATATATGTGCCCTAGAAGCCAGAATTGGCTGACACTTGTAATACACTTCTAGGGGCAAAATTATAATTTTGACTATAATTAATGAAATGGGTTATTTTCTATCACACATGTGTATTTAGTGTCTGTGATACATCCTTTGAGTTAATGGTAATGATAATTCATATTTTCAAGAGTTGAAAATTTAAGACATGAATAATCATTATTAACTCATAAACAGCTCCCGACCATAGGATCATCACGAGGATGGTGATTGATCCGGAAGGTTGGTGTACGATCGCTTCTCTTTAGTAGATGAGTCTTGAGTCTACGGTGTGGAGACACCGGAGCGAGAAAGTACAGGTACTCGTTAGAGAACGAGGGCACTGAGCGTGACCACCTCGAGTAGTCATTAGGAAGTCTACCTTCTCGTCAATGACTGACTCGATGCTGCAGTAGTGTGTCTGGTTCTTTGACCTGAGATGCATCGGCAGTTCACCTTGAGGGTGTTATAGTTTGACTACACCATTACTCGGTCTCCTAGCCATATGGAACCCTGAGGTGTATGTTGGCTATAGCATGTTCATTGTAGGAACTGGATTGCATCAAGATGGGATCTATCTACCTCGGTGGTAGAGGAGTAGCCCTATGATGATCATGAGAATCAAGTCCAGAAAGCCCATGGCCATGGTAGAGTGAAATAATAGAAAGAGTTTCTATTTAGATTTTCACATTGGACTCGAATCGAATGATTACATCATATGACAGAGACTAGGGTTTGACGAGTTCACCTTAACCCTAATCTGATCGGGGCTCAAGATAGAAGAACTTGAATCACACAGGTAGCTGCACCAAGAGGTTCGCATTCAGCTCTGATGGGTTGCCACCATATACTGCTAGGTGTCACTGGTGGATTTTGGGAGCAATTAGAATGATTTAGATGATCGATCATTCTAGCTGTTCGAATCAGAAGAGTTCTGATCCATCGAAAGGAGTTTCGATGATGTCTATGATAGAGATCATGACATATCCCATTACCATACAGAACTGAACCTAACTGGGTCACACAAACAAGGGTTTGAATCTGGTGATCATCAATTGAACTGATCTAGTTCAATTGATCTGAATGAGATTCAATTAGGTTCAAGGAAAATCGTGCTAGCACTCGATTGAACCTAACGTTCTTCTTTTACTATCATAAATAAGTTGTCCTGACTGAGCCAAAGGAGTTTGTGCTCAATCAGAGGCCTTCATATGGTCTGACTGGAGGTTGTCCAAGTCAGAATAGGTTGTCTTATTTGTAAGACATTACCTGCCATTTTTGGTCACCTGCCATTTCTTGTTCTTTGACTTTGGTCAAAAGTCTACCGTTGACTGGTCAAACGTTGACCATTGACCCTTTGACTTTTGACCACATGTCATGCACCTATTGGAGAGCTGGTGGGGGCCTGTCCCCCTGCCAGAACCTGGCAAGGAGAAGGGCGCACGCCAAGGGTGGCGTGAGCCCAAGTAGGAGGCGCCTAGGAGTCCTTGTTGGACAAGGACTCCACCTCCCTTTTGGATTCCAATCAGAGTTCTACTAAGAATCCAGTTTGACTGGTCTTAGGCGCCCTCTAAGGAGGAATCCAGGGGTCTCTATTTCAACCAATCAGATTTAGATCTGATTTCACAAAGGGTTGTGATTGGTTGAGAGGAAGAGGAGTTGGATCACAAGAGGTCTATAAATAAGACCCTGCGCCCAACCCTAATTCAATAGAGATTTCCCACGCCCCAAGGCTGCCTCTCCCCTCCTTCTCCACGCCATATTCTCTTCTCCCCTTGCTCTCCACGTCCAAAAGTGTTTTGGACTTAGGTTGGTGCGATTCAGATCAAGGAAAGGCGATCAAAAGCAAGAAGGCTGCGCTGCTGCAAAAGGACGACTGCAGATCTTCAAAAGAGTTTTGAAGATCCTCCAGATCAGATCCAGATCTGATTTTTGGAGGTGTGATAGAGAAGAAGAGGTTCTCCAGATCCAACCCGAGTGGATACCGGTAGAGGCCAGGCGCTTGCGTGGCTAAGATCCAGAACCTTCCGCTGCAATCAGGATCATCTACAGGGTAATAGGATTACCCAAATCAGGTAAATTGAATTTGATTTAATTTATCTTGTTTTATTTTATTTATTAAAATAATAAGAATCAGATCTGAAACATATCAAGATCTGATTGAGATCAAAAGAAAATTTTTGAAATATATCTCTTGATCTAATTAGATCTAGACGAACCTGGACCGAAAAATCAGGATTTTCCTTCAAGGAGTTCATTAGAAGATGAAAAAAATTTATGATAAAAATGTCAGAATATCTTTTATTCATTATAAATCATATATAAATATAAAAATAGCTAAATCATCAATAAACCAATAATTGGCTTTAGGATACTATTCTCAATAACTCCTACGTCCACGACTGCACAAAATAATATCTTCACTAAAATTAGAAAGTATACAGGAGATGAAAAATAAAAAAAAATCACTTTTTTTCTCTCTTTAGGATGCAAGAACGGCTCCAAATAGAAAAAAGAAAATCTCATCTAGGGATGGTTCACTCATTTGGTGATCTCCTAAATTGTGCACAAGAAGAACTCCTGTCTTCTTACAAGAAGAACTCTTGCCTTCTATCTCTTTCTCTCTTCCTCTTTTTTCTCTCTTAAAAAAAAACTACTTTTCTCTCTTGAAAAAGCTTTGCTACTCTTCTCTGCATTCTGTCAAGTCCTAGGTGCCCACAGGCTATTTTATAGCCAAAACCAGCTTTAAATTGGATCAAATACGGAGAATAGAGTCCAGTCTGGACTCAAATAGGCTTCTGGCCATCTGATCAACTCCAAATCAAGCCCATCAAGCTGCTGATCAAGTTCCTGACGATCCTCGTCCATCCGATCGCATATTCGGTCGACAAATTTTCTGTGGATCATGTGAAATACCTGTGAAACATAGACTGATCCATGTGGACCGCATGAAACCAAGGGAAATGCCCTTAGATCGTTAGCATGGATCCATCGTGGCCGACATGCGCGTGTCAGCACATGTCTACGAAAAGCCGCGGCCATGCTAGGCTGCACGCACCTGCCTAGGCTGCATGCCTAAGCCATGCGCATATGTATGGGGCTTGCCAGGCCTGTTGACGCCTGGGCCACGCCAGCCAACGAATCAAATTTGTCTGGCGCCTCTTCTTTCTTTTTTTTTTATTTTTTTTAAGTTTTTTATTTTAAATTTTTTTTAAATTTTTTATATCTTAATTTTGGACTCCTTTCGTAGATGGATTAGATTCTACCATCCAACGTTCAAAAGATAAAAATAATATTTTAATAATTTTTTAAATTATCCAAATGAGCTTTAAAAAATTTAGTTTTTAATTCATCCTTCTTGATATGAGATGAATAATTTTAAATTTTAAAATAATTTAAATTTAATTTTTTATTATATATATATAAATAATTTTAAATAATATTTATAATATATAAATTATAATTATTAAATTATATATATTTTTTTAAAAAAATATAAAATTATCTTTTGCCGTTATTTTTTTTCAAATACTTTGATCAGAATCGAAATTCTGCAGCAGGATGCATTCCACCGTCTCATCAAATAATAATAAGAATAATAAAGGCGGAGCTTGCCGGTTCCCGGGCAAACTCGGATGGACACGATGTCCTCAACCACACGCAAGGTCGCTATCTGCCCTGAAGTACACGACTGGCAGACTTTAATGACGGTGGAAATAGCGGTCCCTTGCTTTTGGAAGTGGGACGTAGTGAAAAGACCCGCAATGAATTAGTTAGTCCACGTACAATAACCCGACTCCCGAGCATCAAGCCTCCAGGCCGTGAGGTCTCCGATCAGCAATCCTGACGTGGAATAGTTTGCTGCCGTATGTATTGGGCAGCTAAGTTAACAGCATTTATTGAGATGTCCATCTTTTCGCTCGCGAATCCAGACGGAAGTTAAATTGGTGGCTGACTCTCTTGGCGCTTTTAAAAATATTAATTATATAAATATTATTTGTAAGATCTAAATTTTTTGATCGCTGAAGATCTGCTAGAAAATTTATGATTTAAATGTTTATTTTATTATATTTAAAAATTATTTAATTTTTTTTTATTTTTATTTTTATTTTTATTTAAATAAATTATTTTTATAATTTTTTATAAATATATTTTATTTAATATTTAATTTAGATTTTAGATTGATATAATTAATTTACTTTGTATAGCATGTCATTTATACTTTTTCAATACTAATTTTTTTAAAAATTCTTTTTTATAAAAATATATAAAATATAATATTTATCGGTACATATATTATATAGATAAATAATATATATATAATAAAATAATTATTAAATATTCTAATTTATAACTCTAAAAAAATTGATATTTACAACTTTTATATATATATATATATATAAATAGAAATTAAAAAAAAATTTAATATTTAAAACTGTCCAATAAGCTATCAATTTCCATGAATGTCATTTAGATATTTTTTCTATACTATATAGTTGAACTCTTCTATCTAATAATTTTTAAAATATTTATATATAAAATTAAAAATATAAATTAATATAAAAAATTTATATAGATATTATTTTATTATTTATAAATATTTTTTAAAAAATAATTAGTTCAAGGTCCAAACTAGTTACATGATAAGATGACACGCCTAACAAAATGGCTATTGCTAGCATTTAATAGAAAAGGTCGAACTGCTGACATTTGATTTTTTTTTGAATTTTTTTTAAATATTATTATTTAAATATTAAATTTTAAAAATAGTATTTTTAAAATATATTTTTGAAATTATTCTAATTATGATGAGTTGGGGTGAGATGGCGTATATTGAACATGCGATTTTAGATGGACATGCATTTTTAATTTTATTTTAACTTATATTAGATGATAAAAATAAAATAAAAAATAAATTTGTATGACGAAGATGTGATTTTAATTGATATCGCATCTTGGACATACATTTTTTCCTCTTTTTATTTTTTTCTTCTCTTACGTACGGCTGGCATTTTTTTTTCCTTTGTTGGTCCCACGCATCGTGCAGTCAACCGGGCGTCGTGCGATCGGTCGGATGGAGGGGCGTAAGCGATCATCAGGATCGGAGGAGGGAAGGGGAGGGGATGGTGGCAGGGCGAGGCCGTAGGGAGGGGAGGGATGGTGGCACGGCGTGTGGCACGGACAGTGATGGGGCGGGGCCATAGGGACAATGATGGGATGGCTGGGGGAGGGGAGGGGGGACGGTGGCGATACTGGGCCGCAGAGGATGGAGAGCGCTGATGGAGGATGGAGGGTGCAGTTGAGAGGGTGCCGACGAAGGATGGAATGGTGCGGGCGCCGGTGGAGGGTGCGGGCTTCACCAAGGGTAGGGGGAGGGAGGGACGGTGGTGGCGGGTGCATTAAGGTGGGGTGGCGGGGGATGCTGCGGGAGGAAGGGAAGAAAAAGGAGAAAAGTGAAAAAAAGAAAGAAAGAAAAAATTAGGAAGGAGGAGAAAAAAAATTGTTATAAATTATTATTATTTATTATCTTAAATAATATTTTTAATTAATAATTTAAAAATATTATTTATATAATAATATATTAAAAATAATAATATTTTATTTCAAAATTCTTAAAAATAATAATTAAAATACTAAAAAAATTTAGTAATAATAACTAAATAATATTATTAATAATATTTTATTTAACTAAAACCTATTTTAAGATATTATTTTATTTCAAAATATTTAATAATATTTTATTCAAAAAATGATAATAAATGAAAAGAAAATAATATTTTATTTACAAATAATAATTTGTAAAATAACATATATTTGTATAACATATTATATTGATGAGAAAGAAAAGAAAAAATAATATTTTTATTAATAATTTAACATATTTTTTTGGAATAATGTTTTATTTTTTAATAACATATTTTAAAAAATAATAGTTTTAAAATATAATATGTCATTATTATTTTTTAAAAAATATTTTTTAAAAAATAATATACTATTATACAAATAGTATTTTTAAATTAATAATAAAAAATATTAATTTAAAAAAAATAATATTAATAATAATATTATTAGTTTTTAATAATACATATAGTATTTTTTTCCTCTTTCTTCCTAAATTTTTTTTTCTTTTTTTCTTTCTTTTTGTTTTCCTCTTTTTCTTCCCATTCCGTCCGTCTGCTAGCACCCCCTCCCTAAATTTCTTTTCCCATTTCATCCTCCATCGGCAGCCCCTCCCATCTATGCCCTCCATCCTTCGTCGACACTCTCCATCCTCTACGGCTCGGTGCCGTCACTGTCCCTGTCCCCCTCCCCTTCCCTAGCCCCAACCAATCGCTGTCCATGCAGCCCCACCCCACCGTTGTCCGCACCGCATCCCATGTGACCACCCCCTCTCCTCGCCACTGCGCCGCCTTTGCCTTCGTCCCCTCTCCTTCCCTCCTCCAGCCCTGGTGACTGCTCGCACCCCTCCGACCGACCGACCGCGTGATGCTCAAGAGCAGTGAAGAAAAAAAAAACCTTCATCCCGTCGGTCGTGCAATGCGCAGGACTAGCAAAGGAGAAAAAAAAATGCCGATCATGTGCGAAAGAAAAAAAAGAAAAAAAAGGATAAATTACATAAACACCCCCTTTAATTTATGATAGTTGCACTTATACTTTCTGTACTTTAAAAAATATCAAACATGATCCTAAAATTTTTGAAATATTTCAAAGAGATCCTTCCGTCCATCTTCGTTAATAAAAAGGTACCACATGACTATTATACAATACTTTATTTTATGTAAATGACCAAAATACCTTTAAAATCACTTACCGATGGGATGTGATTTTTTATGCCAACAAATCATGTGAGTTTAACATGTGACCTTTTATTTTTAAAGTCTATGACCTGCATCAAAATAACCCTAATCAAGCTAAGGAGAAGAAGAAATTCTGTTCAGGCAGAGAGGAAAGGGGGTGGTATGTAGGAAAAAAAACTTCATAGGGACTTTCGAATCAAGTTCTTCAATAATGTATCATCCCGTGCAATTGATTTCTACTATTGTGAAACTAGATCACCGTTGAGGATCTCGTGGACCACTGTGAATCCTGGCTGACATTTTTTTGGATGCGAAATGTATGCGGTATGTCCACAGCATGATCATTTTTGATTGCTTATTCTATTTATGGCTTTAATCTTCAAAACTTCTTTTATGTTGCAGATAAATGGGGACTACAGTTACTTCCATTGGCATGATCCGTCTTCATATCTAATGAATAAGAATGTTATTAATCGACTATTGTAGCGGAATAAGAAGCTTGAGACTGAAATTTTAAGTTACAGAAGAAAGATAAAATAGGCCATTTTCTTGATGCTAGCTTGCTTTGTTTATTTGTGTTTGTATGTTATTGCATCTATGTTTTAAATATACTAAGTAAGATGTTTAAGAATTAATGTTATTCCGTGGGTTATTTTCATATTTTAAATGGAATAGATTTCCATGTTTGAGCTTTGTCCCACAAATTGATGTTATCCTATGGGGTATTTCCTGGCTAAGTTATAATATTTAAAAATGTAATATCATGAGAACCTATTTTATTTGAAATAGATATGCATTCTTTATAATTTGAAACTATTAATTATGATGTTATTATAAAATGATGAGATGATCAGAATGGTGTCATTGTAAAATGATCAAAGTGGAACATATGTTGATGCCTAAGTGATAGCATAAATTTTTGGTGAGAAATGCATTTATTGAAGTAAAAACATATGGGAGGTTTGTACAAAGATTGCGACGGGTCATTTTTCAAAACTAGAGTAACATGTAGTCACTTATTTCCAAAAATTAAGATGTTACATAGATGTCCCTAAACTTTCATATTGCAATATTTATACCTCCTGTAGTTTATAATCATAACACATACACCCACTGTAATTTGGGATAAATAATAGTTACACCTCCTCTACTATTATCATGTGGCATAGACACCCCATGTTTTTTTAAAAAGATGAATATAGACACCTGTTTGAAAAGGAGTTGTGGAACCTGATACAAGATGTTTTTCATACATCTATAAATTCATCTATATATCCATAAGTAACAGTATCACAAACAAAAAAAAATCATGAACCAAAATATAATCTAAATCAATTACTTTCCATCCAAATCAAAATTCATCTTAATCAACCAAATGAAATCCAAACAGCCATCAAAATTTAGCATCATGCCAAATAGAATCATTTACCAATTACAATCCATCTTGTTTCACAATATGTAATATGATACATTAACACAAAATGAGGTAAATAGAAAGTAATACATTGCCTAAAAATTATTTCTATACATGTAAATTCAAAACATAGAATTTTCAACTGCCATCCAAAATAAATCATATTGCTAGCTGGGAGGAAGCTACTGGCTAGGAGCCTTATTCTGACTAGGAGGAAGCTATTGGCTGGGAATCTTATGCTGGCTAGGAGGGCTGCTAACTGGGAGGCTGGCTAGGAGGAAGCTGCTAGCTGGGAGGCTTGTCCCAGTTGGAAGGATTGCTGGGAGGCTTGTGCCGATTGGGAGGCTGGCTGAGAGGAGGCAGGTAGGATAGTAATTTGGTGGGAGGATGTAGCCTGGGAGCTTGCTGATATTTGAGATGGAGTATTCATCTTCATATAAATAAGTATGGTTAGTAAGCATTGGAACATAATAAAAATCTACTAGTTAAATACATATTAAAACTTATAAATGAGCATTTACGACATGTGATCTATCCCTTTTCCTACTAATTCTGCTCCCAATTTGACTGCAACCAATGTTCTGTTCTTTTTGTCTTAATTTTTTTTTTCTAAGTTCCTTGCAAGTCCTTGAATTATGGTCCCATTTTTTGCAATTCCCACATCTTAGAGAACCACCCCTTCTCCTAATTCTAGAAGAATCCTTTGGCTCATCCGCTTCTTTTCTTCTTATCTTTTTGGGTCTACTTAGAGGGGCCCTTAGAGGAGGGGGACATACAGTGAGGTACTCCATCCTTGGCCAAGCTTTCATGCTAGGAACCGGCTCAATGATCTTCTCATAAGTCTTAAAAAATGCTTGTTTAGTGTACCATGCATTGACAAAGTGGTGTACATTCTTTCTAGTATACATAATAGCTGCCACAGCGTGATGGTATGGGATGCCAGTTAAATTTCACATCTTACAGCCACATATACTCTCCTCCAAGTCAACAATAACTCTATCACTATAATGTTCCACTTCAAATCTATACCCATCTTCCCATATGCAATTGCAACTCATAGCTTCCAACTTATTTCTCTCCAACTTCTTCTCAATCTTTGGATAAATAAGACCAATAATTTTATCTAATCCTTCTCTTTTTGCTTGAAAATGGTGCATCAAGAGCCTTCTAATGGTCTTAAACAAAGTGATAATATGTTTGTCTTGAGCATCAACTATGCACTTATTGAATGATTCACAAATATTGTTCAACAACATATTAGATTTGCTTCTTGAAGAGAATGTATGCCTTGACCACAACTCAGGTGGATGTTATGTTAGCCACTGCCATATCATTTCATCCAACTAATGCAACTCATCCATGGCAGACTAAAAGTCATAATGTGTGGTCGCCCTGGCATATTTTCAAAAGGCATCTCTATAATTCTTACCTTTAAATCCAGCACTTTTAAAATTAACGTGCAAATACCATACACAGAATCAATGATCGATGATAGAAAGAATGGTTTGAAATGTCTCAACAAGACCCTACATAATTATTTAAAAAGTGAATATTATGAAGATTATCCAAGTACAATCCTAAAATAATTTCAACTGAAGTTAAGTGTTTTTGAATAAAAATTGATCTACTATCTATCCAACATAAAGGTCCAACCATGCTCTTCTAAGGATCCAATGTCATCCAATAAATATCTCAAAAATTAGCTCCAGCTATCCTTTGTCTCTGCCTCGACCATGGCTCATGCAATAGGGAACATATTGTCATCACCATCTTTTTCGACTGCAGCTAGAAGCTGTCCCTCAAATGAGCCTTTCAAATGATATCCATCCAGTCCAATAATAGGTCTACAACCATTGACAAAGTCATACTTGTATGCTGCAAGACAACAATATAGTCTCTTAAAGATAGGTTGACTGAACTCACCTGGTCTATAAACCTCCATCAATATTGTGCTTCCAAGATTACTTTGCCTAATTATCTGGCAATACTCACATAGATGGGCATACTGGGCTATATGGCTTCCCTGCACAATCTCTAGTGCTTTCTTCTTGGCTCTATAGCATTGTGACTTCGAAATAGAAACCTTGACATCTCTCCTTACATACTCTTGGAAGTTCTTGATACTCCATTTTACATCTGATCTGATCTCCTCAAGATATTTCTCTGCTAAAAACTTGGATGTGACGTTATGATTTTCGAACTTCCTTCCACATTGATCCTCTGACTGAAAGGTCTTGATTTGAAAGGTATCCTCTATCTATACCGGTGAAGCATGAATTCTTCACCAACAATCTTGCTTACAGACAACCGTAACCTGATCTATCTCATTCTTTTTATACATAAAATCAAAATCTTGTTGTATACTATAAAGCCGCAGCGCCTTCCTAAACTGTGTAGCATTGCTAAACTTTATTCCAACTTTAAGTTTGATAGTCCATTTTATATCTGTAGAATCATTAAACTCGATATAGTGTACACCAGAGCTTCCACAATCTGAATCTATGTCAGTACGCAAACTATAGAGATGAGAGCTATCACTACTCTCTACTTCCATCCTAGTAGGTTACTCCTTTCCAAATAAATCTACATCTTCATGGAGAGAAAAATGGTGTCAATGATCTCAATTCCTCATCAATAATATCCCTGTCCACATACTCATCAAATAGATCATCATCATTATCATCCCCTGAATCACTAAATTGACTAAGTAATCAACTAGTACTATCAAAACTACCAAGTGAAGATTCTTCCAAAGAGGCATCCTTTTTCTATATATCTGCAATCCCTTTTTGTTTATCATCAACTTTAGACTTTCCAAATTTTGATGATCTTTTTTCGCCAATATTTTTTACAGTCACTCTTTTAATCCTCCTTATTTGGGGGCAGGCAATTGCTTCCTGAGTAGGCATCGTGGCAGTAGAAGGAAGTATCTCCTAAATATCTTCCTAAGTGGCAGCAGTGTTAGCTTGAACTTATAGATGATCCACATATACTTGGACTATGTCAGTCCCTCTCATGCAAGCAAGCATATCCAAATATCAGCATTGACTCTAAGTTCCCTCAAGCCATTTTCAAAAGTATGACTTGGCATAAGATAGTAAAAGTAGGTCCCAATTATATTGGCATATCCTAACTGATCCAGCATATCTTGTAACTCTATGATGCTAAATCTATCTGGATCATAATTATCAAAAAATCTAGAATATCCTCCACTGTACTGATAATTATGATGATACTTGATGGACCCACCATAGTGGATTTGTACTATGAAAAAATTATTCTCCATCTCTATAATAAGAAAGAAGTGATACATAAAAATCTAAATATAGGCTATATTTAAATCCCTATGGCCATATTTAAGAAGCCTTCAGTATTAATGGACCCAAGAATGGAGCATACATTGGCTTCACATAATATACTAAAAAAATTGAAACATTAGCATAATAATTTAAAAAATTAGGTTTACCATGCAGGATACATTTAAGAAGTCTTATAAAAATATTCATATTTAATTGAACATCGATGTGAGTAGAGGAAAGAATTTTTAAATACTTTTACAAGAGTGAAACATAATAATCTAAAATAGAGATGCACATGATAAAATGCTACATATTCAGAAAATTCATAGTGGAACCATGATAAAGGGGCTAATGTTCGGAAAACATAATATACACTTGTTGGGGATAAATCCCGCTCCTGCCGAAGCCCGGCCCGACGCTCAGCCCAATGTAACCAGTAGCCGCTGAAGAGCTTTAGCGCCAGGCGCCAGGCCGAGCCCCTACCACGGCCGAACTGCCTAGAGGCCAAACTCACCCGCGCCAAGGTCCGGGCCGAACTGCCTAGAGGACGAACTCCCACCGCCAGCCGAACTTCCTGACGGTCGAGCTCCTTGGACTCCAAGCGGCTGGACTTCTTCGGGAGACGGACTCCTCCCAGACGCCCGTTCGGCCATCCGAGCTCCTCCCGGGTTTTCCCTTCAGCCGAACTCTCCCACGAGCCCGAACTCCTTCGGGCCCCACGGCCGAACTCCTTCGGACCGACCCCAGGCGAGCCCATGCAGCCGAACTCCTTCGGACTTCCCACGGCCGAACTCCTTCGGACCGAACTCCTCAGCGAGCCCTGGCCGAACCAACTAGCAACCGAAGTCCTTCAACTGGCCAGCCGAGCTTCTTCGGGCCTCTCAGCGGCCGAACTCTACAGACGGCCGACCCTTCAGCCAGACGAACTCCCCCAGCTTCCCCCTCGGCCGAACTCTGTTACAAGTCCGAACTCCATTGGACAAACTGTCGCCTGCAGCAAGATCGGACGGCGCCTTCCTCTCCGTACCGGACTCCATGCGGCCCACGGCTCGCCGGTATGGCTCCCACGATCTACCGGACGACGCCTTCCTCTCCGTACCGGACTCCATGCGGCCCACGACTCGCCGGTATGGCTCCCACGATCTACCGGACGACGCCTTCCTCTCCGTACCGGACTCCATGCGGCCCACGACTCGCCGGTATGGCTCCCACGATCTACCGGACGACGCCTTCCTCTCCGTACCGGACTCCATGCGGCCCACGACTCGCCGGTATGGCTCCCACGATCTACCAGACGACGCCTTCCTCTCCGTACCAAACTCCATGCTGCCTCGACGACTCTCTGCCAGACGGCACAGCCGTCACCATCAACTAAGCTCCGCTATAAAAGGACCCCTCCCGACATACTAAGGCTAAGCTCTCTGAACTCTCGACTCTCTAAGCTCTCCTCCACATCTCTAAGCTCCGGAACTCATTCCGAGCACTCCATTACTGTTGGCCGGAAACTAACTTGACCGTCGGAGGGTCCTGCCGGAGCCACCACCCCACCGGTTCCGGACGGGACTTCGTTTTGCAGGTCCCCGGCGGCGCCCAGCGGCCTCGATTGCGGCGACCTCCGGCGGCGACGGATTTCTGCACCAACAGATTGGCGCTAGAGGAAGGGCCTGAACCTTCGAGGTTCCCTTGTTCTTAAAGGAGTGCTCGGCGACGATTTCCTTCCCCTGCTCCGGATCTCTCTTCTCCCTCTTCAGTATTCCTTTTCTGGAAAGAAAAATGCCCCCCAGAAGAGCCTCGACCCGGAGGTCGGCAGCCTCCGCGGCCCGATCCCGTTCGGGTCCGTCCGCTCCCACTCCGGCCCCGGCGACACGGGCCCGCTCCGTACCCGCGGTGGATGCGGAGCGGTTCGACCTGCTTGCCCAGCAGGTCCGCGATCTTACGGAGGCGGTGCGGGCGGTGCAGGCCACGCATTCGCGAGGTCCGGCGCCCACTCGACCGGCGCGGGGTTCCCCGGAGCCCGGGAACCCAGTCCAGGAGCGACCGATGTGGGCTACCCGACCTCCGGCCCTCGGGAGAGAAGGGCAGCCGGCAAGGAGCCCCTGCTCGGACCGCGGCTCGACCCAGGGAGAGGCTTCACACCTATTCCGCGAGAAGACCTTGGGGATTAAGGATCGCGAAGACTTCCTGGATCAAAGGCTCTTGGAGATGGGACGACGCATAGAAGAACTTCGTCATACTCCTTCCTCCCGCGGTAACGATATTTGCACTGATCCTCCCTTCTCACAGAAAATTATGCAGGAACAGGTACCGCCGAACTTCAAGCTCCCGCATTTTGAAAGCTACGATGGGACCACCGACCCGGTCGACCATTTGGAGGCTTTCAGGACTACGATGTTGCTCCATGGCGCGCCTGATGCCATCTTGTGTCGGGCTTTCCCTTCTACCCTCAAAGGAGCGGCCAGGAATTGGTACTCGGCGCTTAAGCCGGGCACCATCCTGTCATTTGACCAAATGAGTCAACAATTCGCGGCCCACTTTGTCAGCAGCAAACGGCCGCGCAGAGGCTCGGATTCCTTGTTGGCCATCAGGCAAAAAGAGGGGGAAGCCCATCCGGGCTTACGTCACCCGGTTCAACGCTGCCGCGCTGGAAGTCCGGAACCTGGACCAATCAGTTGCTATGGCCGCGCTCAAGGGCGGCCTTCAGAAGAACGACCTGTTGTTCTCCCTGGAAAAGAAATATCCCAGGGATTTCGCTGACATGCTAGCTCGGGCCGGAAAGCTATGCCCGGGCAGAGGAGGCTTTTGAGGCCAAGGATAATGAAGCTCGCGACAAGCGACGAGTAGGCAGAGCGGGAAGGCCCGCCGAAGAAAGAAAGCGCACCGAAGCTTGGCCGCGCTCCCGAACTCCCCCTGGTCGCGGGCGAGCCCGGACTCCACCTCAGGCTCGGGGGCGGGAAGCCACCGACGGAAGGGCACACCGAAGTCCCCCCCGACGCCGAAGTCCCCTCCGGCGCCGAAGTTCCCCCCGGCGCCGAGGTTCTCCCCCGCGACGAGGTTCATCTCCGCGCCAAGGTTCTCCCCTCCGGCGGCGTTTTCACAGCTACGCCCCCCTCAACGCCCTCGAAGGCTCAAGTGCTGCTGGAGATCAAGGGAAGACTTCCGGAGCCGGAGAGAATGCGTTCCCATCCCAGAAAACGCAACCCCAACAAGTTCTGCCTTTACCACCGTGACCACGGTCACGATACCGAGGAGTGCATCCAGCTCCAGGATGAAATCGAGGAGCTGGTCCGGCGGGGCAGGCTTGGCCGATTCCTGCAAAGACAACCTAAAGAGCGGGAAGATCGGCCGAGAATGTTGCCGCCGGATGGGGAGGATCGGCAGGAGGATCGGCCGCCTCTTCGGCGTCATTAACACCGTCTCGGGAGGACCGCAGCGGGGAAAGACCGACGAATCCGAGGGACCGGCGAAGAGGCAGAGGACCTCGGAGCCCGTGACCTTCACCGAGGCAGACGCCCAAGGGATCCGATTTCCACATAACGACGCGGTTGTAATCTCTTTAAACGTCGCTGATTATGATGTACGCCGCGTTTTGGTGGATAATGGAAGTTCGGCGGACATATTGTTTTATGATGCCTTCTTAAAAATGTCCCTACCTGACACCCGCTTAGGGCCTGTAAATTCCCCCCTGGTAGGATTTGCCGGACACGCCGTTCCGGTCGAAGGCATGGTGACTTTGGCGGTGACGGCGGGCCAATCCCCAAAATTGGCCAAGGCGCGGATCGACTTTCTGGTCGTGAAGACCCCGTCCGCCTATAATGCAATCCTTGGGCGACCCGGCCTAAACGCACTACGGGCGGTTGTGTCAACCTACTACTTAAAGATGAAATTCCCGACGAGCCACGGAGTCGGCGAGGTCAGAGGAGACCAGGCCCTGGCAAAGTACTGCTACTCAGTTGCCCTGCGCGGGGGAGACCGGCCCGACCCTTGCCTTGTTGATGGACTGGACGTCCGCGACGACCTCACTGAAGAACGGGGCGAACCTGCGGAAGACCTCGTCCCTGTGTCCTTACACGACGGAGACCCGGGGCATGAGGTGCGGATCGGCTCCAACTTGGCGGCCGAGGTTAGGAGACAGCTCGTCGCTTTCCTCAGAAGGAATGCGGACGTCTTCGCCTGGGCCCCAGCGGATGTACCAGGGATCGACGCCGATGTTATAGAAGCATCGGCTGGCCATCGACCCAAGGCACCGACCCATCAGAGAAAAGTTGCGCCACCAAGCCCCAGAGAGACAGAAGGCGGTAGCCGAAGAAGTGGATAAGCTCCTCGAAGCCGGACTCATCCGGGAGGTCAACTATCCGACCTGGGTCTCGAACGTGGTCCTCGTCAAAAAAGCAAACAACAAATGGAGGATGTGCGTCGACTTCAAGAAGCTGAACAAAGCCTGCCCAAAGGACAGCTACCCCCTGCCGAGGATCGATCAGCTGGTGGACGCAACCTCGGGCCACGAGCTCCTCACTTTTATGGACGCATTTTCTGGTTATAACCAGATACGCATGGCGCCCGAAGGATGAAGAAAAGACCACCTTTATTACTGACCGAGGTCTCTATTGTTACAGGGTCATGCCTTTCGGACTCAAGAATGCAGGAGCCACCTACCAGCGCTTGGTCAATAAGGTCTTCAAGGGGCAGATCGGCCGCAACATGGAGGTGTACGTGGACGACATGCTGGTCAAAAGCCGAGCCTCGACAGACCACCTCGCCGACCTTGAAGAAACCTTTCGGTGCGCTTAGGAGGCACAAGATGAAGTTGAACCCGACCAAATGCGCCTTCGGCGTGACCTCCGGAAAATTTCCTAGGATTCATGGTGTCGAGACGCGGAATCGAGGCAAATCCCGAGAAAATCCGAGCCATCCAGGAGATGACTGCCCCGAAAACAATTAAGGAAGTTCAGCGCCTGGCTGGGAAGGTGGCGTCCCTGAACCGCTTTGTCTCGAGGTCGGCCGAGCGGTGCCTGCCTTTCTTCCAGGTCCTCAGGCGACCGAAAGATTTTTGCTGGACAGCGGAGTGCAAACAGGCATTCGAGGAGCTTAAAAACTACCTCGGCGCGCCCCCACTGCTGGCAAAGCCCGAACCTGGAGAAGGGCTGCTCCTATACCTAGCTGTCTCTCCAATGGCCCTGGCGGCTGTCCTGGTCAGGGAAGATGCGAAGGCGCAACAACCAGTCTACTACGTGAGCCGAGCCTTGAGGGACGCGGAGACCAGGTACTCCAAGTTAGAAAAACTAATTTACTGTCTTCTGATCGCAGCCAGGAGGCTCCGACCTTACTTTCAGGAGCATACCATAACGGTCCTCACGGACCAACCAATAAGAGCCGTCCTCCACCGAGCAGACGCTTCAGGAAGAATCGCCAAATGGGCGATCGAGCTCACGGAGTTCGACATCAATTACCGGCCCAGGCCATCGATCAAGGCTCAGATACTGGCGGACTTCGTGCTGGAATGCACCGCACCAGTTGAAGCCGAAGCTTGAATCAAGCGAGACTATCATCGGAGGGAGACCAGGCCCCAACGAAGCCGAGCTGTGGCGGTCGAGCTTCCCTGAAGAAAGGGCCGACCTTCTTGAAGGCGCCTGGGTTCTGCATGTGGATGGCTCATCCAACTCTAGCGGGGCCGGCGCAGGGCTGGTCCTGGTTAGCCCCGAGGGGATCGTCACCGAGTACGCATTGCGCTTCGAGTTTCCCACAACCAACAATGGGGCCGAGTATGAAGCGCTGATAGCCGGGCTGCAGATAGCCAGGGAATTGAAGGTGGGTCGGCTTCAAGTCTATAGCGATTCCCAGTTGGTGGTCGGTCAGGTCGGCGGCAGCTACGAGGCGCGGGAGGAAAGCATGGTGATGTACCTCGGGAAGGTGAAGAACTTAATACCAGCCTTCGACAGCTTCGACATTCGGCACATCCCAAGGACCGGGAATACAAGGGCCGACCTCCTCTCCAAGTTGGCCACCTCTGCCCCGGCCGAACTACCAAAAGAGGTGTTTCTGGAAACTCTGAAGTGCCCGACCACCGAGGAACCTCAGGCCGTCCTGCGGACGGACTTCGAGCCCAGCTGGATCGATCCGCTGATCGCCTACCTCGAAGAAGGGGTCCTCCCTCACGACCGGAGAGAAGCTCGGAAGCTCAGGAGTCAAGCCTCCCGCTACGTCTTGTACGAGGGCAGGTTATATAAAAGGTCGTACTCCCTCCCGTTGCTGAGGTGCCTCCGACCCTCTGAGGCCTGCATCGCGCTACAGGATGTCCACGAAGGACTCTGCGGAAGTCACGCGGGAGCCAGATCCCTATCGCAAAGACTACTTCGGCAAGGGTACTACTGGCCAACCCTACTTCGTGATTCCACGGAATACGTGAAGAGATGTGACCGCTGCCAGAAGAACGCCAGCGTGCAAAGGCAGCCGGCATCCGAACTCACTCCGCTCACTGCACCCTGGCCCTTCGCGCAGTGGGGGATGGACATCCTCGGCCCCTTCCCAACGGCGTCCGGACAACGGAAGTTCCTCCTGGTCGCGATTGACTACTTTACCAAGTGGGTCGAGGCGGAACCACTAGCGAAGATCACCGAGGCCAAGGTGCAGGACTTCGTCTGGAAGACGCTGATCTGCCGGTTCGGTCTGCCCCGAGCCCTCATAACCGATAATGGGCGACAGTTCGCTGGAGCCCGGTTTGCCGAGTTCTGCGAAGGACTAAACGTCTCCCACCACTTCACATCGGTGGCTCATCCGCAAGCCAATGGGGAAGCCGAAGTGACCAATCGGACCCTGCTGCAAGGCCTCAAAGACGAGGCTCGACAGGGCAAAAGGGGCCTGGGCAGACGAACTCTACCACGTCCTCTGGGCATACCGAACAACGCAGAGGGTACCGACCGGCGAGACGCCCTTCGCCTTGGCCTTCGGCACCGAGGCAGTCATCCCGATCGAGCTCAAACTTCCGTCTGCTCGAATCGTGGGCTTCAACGAGCAACTCAACCCCCAGGACCTCAGAGCCAACCTCGACCTTCTAGAAGAAAAGAGGGAGGCAGCCCGCATCCGGATGGCCACCTACCAACGGAAGGTGGCTCGGTATTACAATTCCAGAGTCAAAAGCAAGGCGTTCAGAGTTGGGGACTTGGTGCTCCGACGAGCAGCCGTCTCTCAGCCCCAGAGTCAAGGGAAGCTCGTCCCAAATTGGGAAGGTCCGTACGAAGTGGTAGAGGTCATCCGACCTGGAACCTATCGCCTAAAGGAGCTCGGAGGACTAACGCTTCCCCGACCTTGGAACTCAGAAAACCTGAGAATGTACCACCAGTAGTTTCCCTCAATAAAACCTTGTTGCTCGACACTATCGTTTCAGATCGAAAGAAGCGAGCAAAAATGCCCGTTAGGAACGGGAGGAGAACCTCGTCCTAGCGAGCAAAGTCAAAGGCCCCGTTCGCAAAGGACGGGATGGGGGAGAAGCAGGACGACGGTCCTCATGTGCCCCCACAGCCCATTAGGAACAGGAGGAGAACCTCGTCCTAGCACGAGCAAAGTCGAAGGCCCCGTTCACAAAGGACGGGATGGGGGGAGAAGCACGGACGACGGTCCGAATGTGCCCCACAGTCGGTTAGGAACAGGAGGAGAACCTCGTCCTAGCATGAGCAAAGTCGAAGGCCCCGTTCACAAAGGACGGGATGGGGGGAGAAGCAGGACGACGGTCCGAATGTGCCCCCACAGCCGGTTAGGAACAGGAGGAGAACCTCGTCCTAGCGTGAGCAAAGTCGAAGGCCCCGTTCACAAAGGACGGGATGGGGGGAGAAGCGACGGACGACGGTCCTCATGTGCCCCCACAGCCGGTTAGGAACAGGAGGAGAACCTCGTCCTAGCATGAGCAAAGTCGAAGGCCCCGTCCACGAAAGGACGGGATGGGGGGAGAGGCGAGGACGACGGTCCTCATGTGCCCCCACAGCCGGCTAGGAACAGGAGGAGAATCTCGTCCTAGCGCGAGCAAAGTCGAAGGCCCGTTCCACCAAGGACGGGATGGGGGAGAGGCGAGGACGACGGTCCCCATGTGCCCCCACAGCCCGTTGGGAACAAGAGGGAACCTCGTCCTGACGTGAGCAAGGTCCAAGACCGAGCCTCAAGAGTCTACGGCAAGCTTCACTGCAGAAGACTGAGGTCTCCTTCAACCTCAGCTTCAACTTCGGTATCAGCTTCAGCGGGAGACGGGATCTCCCCCAAGCGATCATAACCTTGACTGCAAAAAGAGGAGGTCTCCCCCGAATCGACTTCGAGTTGATGGAGAAGGCAATGTCAACTCCGACCCTGACCACGGGGGGCGACATTTGACTTCCGGCCTCAACATCGGCTTCACCAATTTTGGCTGGAAACGAGTTCCCACTTCAACTCCAAACATCGACTGGGGATGAGGTCTCCCCCAAGCCTCAGCCTTCAACTTCAGCGTCAACATTGGCTGGAGATGAGACCTCCCCCGAGCTTCAGCTGCAACAAATGCGGAGCCTGGAAGAAGACTTCGGCAGTCGCCTGTTTTGGTACTCCCTTCCTTCAATTTTTGAACTCGGGAGTGGGGGGCTACTGTTGGGGATAAATCCCGCTCCTGCCGAAGCCCGGCCCGACGCTCAGCCCAATGTAACAGTAGCTCTGAAGGCTTAGCGCCAATGTAACCGGCCGAGCCGTAGAAGAGCTTCGGCAGACGGGCAAACTTCAGCCGAACTCCCAGTCCGTCCGAACTGCCTTCGGCCCGAACTCCCACCGCCAGCCGAACTTTCCGGCGGCCGAGCTCCTTGGACTCCAAGTGGCAGGACTTCTTCGGGAGACGGACTCCTCCCAGACGCCCGTTCGGCCATCCGAGCTCCTGCGAACCTTTCTGCGGCCGAGTTCCTCCCGGGTTTCCCTTTCGGCCGAACTCTCCTACAAGTCCGAACTCCTTCGGACCGACTCCAGGTGAGCCCAGGCGGCCGAACCCCTTCGTACCGACTCCAGGCGAACTCCTTCGCCGAACTCCTCAGCGAGCCCTGGCCGAACCAACTAGCAACCGAAGTCCTTCAACTGGCCCCAACCGAGCTTCTTCGGGCCTCTCAGCGGTCGAACTCCTCGGCAATCGTCCCTCGGCCGAACTCTACAGATAGCCGACCCTTCAGCCAGCCGAACTCCCCCAGCCTTCCCTTCTGCCGGACTCTCCTTAGAGATGACTTGTCGCCATCAGCGGCAGGCGACGAAACCAGACGACATTGCCACCACTTCTGGCAACGCCACTCCCTGACGATGCCTTCTTCTCCGTACCGGACTCCATGCGGCCCCACGGCTCGCCGGTATGGCTCCCACATCTGCCGGACGACGCCTTCCTCTCCGTACCGGACTCCATGCGGCCCACGGAACTCGCCGGTATGGCTCCCCCCTACCGGACGACGCCTTCCTCTCCGTACCGGACTCCATGCGGCCCACGGACTCGCCGGTATGGCTCCCACGATCTACCGACGACGCCTTCCTCTCCGTACCGGACTCCCTGCGGCCCACGACTCGCCGGTATGGCTCCCACGATCTACCAGACGACGCCTTCCTCTCCGTACAAACTCCATGCTGCTCGACGACTCTCTGCCAGACGGCACAGCCGTCACCATCCACTAAGCTCCGCTATAAAAGGACCCCTCCCGACATACTAAGGCTAAGCTCTCTAAGCTCTCCTCCACATCTCTAAGCTCCGAAACTCATTCCGAGCACTCCATTACTGTTGGCCGGAAACTAACTTGACCGTCGGAGGGTCCTGCCGGAGCCACCACCCCACCGGTTCCGGACGGGACTTCGTTTTGCAGGTCCCCGGCGGCGCCCAGCGGCCTCGATTTCGGCGACCTCCGGCGGCGACGGATTTCTGCACCAACAACACTTATGGATCATAATGGTAGTCTAGAGAGGTTTTAAAGCAACATAAATAGAACCATAATTGCATACGGCTATGATCTCTATTCTATACCCGTTTAATATATTGAAATAAAGCCAACAATCAATGGTATACCTAATTTAGATTTCATTGCCAACAATCAAGGGCATACCAAAAGCCTTTTTGCATGAAAAAATGGTATCATTGCAGATTAAATCATCATTCGTCAATCCAAAAATTAAGAAAAAAAAACATAATTATCGATCGATGAAAAAGAAAATGGATGAGTGATTGAGAATCTCACCGAAGAGAGGATGATGGAAGGATGATGAAAGGATTAATTTTCGTGATTGGGTTGTCTGAAATCCGTCAGAGAGAAGATGATTGGAGGATGGGAACCCAATTGCAAAATCCTTTGAATTGGGAGAGGCATGGTCGAAATCCATTTAAAATAGCCTTCATGATAGAGGGGCATTTTTGTCTATTGCAATGGTAAGCGGATACCATCAATGGTTAAGTGACCATTGGGGCATCTTCGGAATGTTTCGAAAACTTTAGGAACATGTTTGACATTTTCTAAAGTACAGGAGTTATAAGTGCAACAATCCTAAACTTGAGAGGGTGTTTGTATAATTTAATCAAAAAAATAAAAAGAGTAAAAAATGCATCTTCAAAATATGATTTCAATTAAAATCTTATCCTCCACATGCAAGTTTATTTTTTTATTTAAAATACATATTCAACATGCAATTTTGTCATCTCACGGATAGTTTCAAAAATATATTTAAAAAATATTATTTTTAAAATTTAATATTTAAATAATAATATTTTTTGAAATTTTTTTTTTTTTTTTCTCTACCGATCAGCCATGAAAAGCATTTAATGGGGAATGGTTCGTTAGCATTTAAGGCATAAGAAATGACTGACTTGTAGGCTTTTTATAGGTTTGCCTTCATCCTATCCTATCTAATAATTTCTGGGAATGAAGCTGAGAGCATTAATTGGCAGGCTGTCTTTTGTCTAAAGTTGTAAGTCTAGATGAAAGTTAATTCGTGGTTCACTTCCTTACCACTTTCAAAGATATTAATGACATAAAAATTAGTTATGATAATTATTTGTTAGAATTATATTTTTGGCTCCTCTTGATTTCCAGAGATACGCTCTAAATTTTTGGGAAGGAACTTTTATTTTACCACATTTTCTCCAATATACATGTTAAAGAGGAAACTAAAAAATTAATTTAGGACAGAACTGCTATTAACGAAGTTTGTCTGTCCTATAATTTTAAAAAATAAAAAAAATTGCACGCACGATGAAAAGCTATTTGCCTGCATCCGCTATTCCTCCGCAGAGGCCTTTCTCCAGGTTTTAAGTCCTTTTCTCAACTTGCAACTTTTCTTCCCTAGCAAGTTGTCTGAAGCATGATGTTACTGGCACAATATATATAATTTTTTTTATCAAATAATTTCACTGATACTATATATATATATATATATATATATATATATATATATATATATATATATATATATATATATATATATATATATATATATATAATTATTATTATTATTATTATTATTATTATTTGATGTATTAATATGTATTTTCAAATAAACTGATACTAGTGATCATTAGTGCACATTATAAGATGATTAAAAAATAATCTGATTTGATGGATTATTTTTCATTCATGATCTAATAGTCTAATATTTGAATCTATTAAACTATTACATCTCCAAAACTCATAAAATATATTAGATGTAATAGTTTAATATATGTATAATAATGATATGTATGCAAAATTATTTTTAATTAGATCAATTTTTATATATGTGATATATGATGTAGATCTAACTAGTTTTGTAGATTTATCATGTTTCTGATTAAGATATTTTTCTTGATCGTCCGATCATAAGAATAAAGTAAAATTTAAAGATCCTCTCCTTCCATTCGATGGGGTGTTCTTATGATATGTAGGGATGCTGCGCGTTCGTCCTTTATAAAAAATTTAAAACTTATTTCTGCAAAATCCTAGATCCCAAAACTCTAAGATTTTATTTATATATTTTATTATGAACCCTAAACTTATTTAAGAATTAACATTATAAATATATTAGATCTAAAATAAGAATTTTCAGATCTAAGACATATCATAAAATTAGATTCAGGCTTGGGTAGCTCAACTAGGTCTAAGTTGATCAAATCAATCAAGAGTTGGTTAGATGGATTAAGAGTGCTTAAATTGACCAGCCTAATAGGATTAAGTCTGGGTCAAGATCAATTCACATAAGTGATCGATCAAGTTAAGACCTAATTAGGCTCAGTAGTTAGAGTCAGATTGTAGGCTAATCTGATTGGTTCTGGCTCAACAATTTGGTGTCTAAGATAAGTTTGGTAGATACAATCGACTGATTTTAATTGGGAGCTACTCAACTCGAATGTATTCTTATCAGTTAATGGCATATCCTTCCACTAGTCTCACTTATTGACCATATTATCGACTTGTCTGATCTAAGGTGGCTAACAATTCGAGCTAACCTATGCCACTAGGTTGTCATAATGGTTATGACTATGATAAGTCAAGTTTAAAGAGCCTAAATCAAATCTTCCTAAAAAAAGATTAAGTCTAAGATCTTCCACTATGTAGATGTACGACCCTTTTCGGAGTTGATGTTCTTGATTGTACAGTGTTCAGTTGCACCAAAAGATGCAACATTCTTAGGTATTGGATGCTACAGGCTGGAGGATGGATTGGGCTCAATATTTGGATACGATGAGAGATCCAATTAGGAATCCAATCTGTGCAAATGGTGGGTCTGACTTAACTAAGAAATGGATCAATATTTGGGCATGGAGATCATGAATTAGAGACCAAGTTTGGGTATACCATGATTAAAGAATCATGGATAAGAGTGTTCGTCATTGGCTAACACATTATCAATAACTGTTTAGTGTGGTGATGAGTCAGTTGGTGGGACTGCACCATCTACTAGAAATCAGTAATCTAGATATTTTTGCATAGAAAGTTAGGGATCTAAGAAAATAATGAAAGCTAATTTGTTTAAAATTAAACTCTTAAACAAATTGGTCAAGTCTTAATTATAAAATCTTACAGAAACTTGACTCTTTATAGGAAAAGAAATTATTTAAAACGCACCATCCAATCCACTAGCATGTTCCTGGACACCCATAGACTGATCGACTCAATTATAAGGATTGGCTTCGAAACTCAAAATTATTTTGGGTTCCAAGAAGTTAACTCATGTATTGGACCAGGATTCTCCACCTTACTAGCTCGTCCATCACTAAACAGAGAGCGTCTCTTGATAAATGAACGGATGACGATAATAAGGTCAGATACTACATGTTAGGCTTGATTCTAATGAGCTTCAGCACACATGAAGATATCAAGACTATCCATCAAATGTTGGATCACTACAAGAGTTATGGTGAACAGAGTTATGCAATCAAATATCAGATTACTAAATGACTATTTAAGGCTAAAATACATGATGGGCAATCAGTCCAAAATCATTATTTGATGATGATCAAGGATCTAAAAGAGCTTGAGAAGCTCAGAGTGAAGTTAGACCAGAATCTATAAATAATATAATTTTGCAACCTTGACTGATGCATATGGGCAGTTCATCATGAACTACCATATGCATAAACTTCAAAATACTCTGACTGAGCTTATGAATATGCTGGTTACTGCTGAGCTTTCTATGAAAGGTTCTAAAGGCTCAGTACTTGTTATGGAATGGACTTCTTCCAAGAGAAAGTCTTTTAGAAAGAAGAAGAACCTGTGAAAAAGTAGAAGGTGGAAGGTGAAAAGAAAAAGAAGGCAAAGCTGAAGAAGAAGGCCACTGACAAAGAAAAGTATTTTCATTATAATACTGACGGCTACTAAAAGCGGAACTGTCCTACTACTTGGCCACCCTAAAGAATAAGAAGGAGACATGTCCTTCTGGAGGTATGCTCGTTATTGAATCTAATCTTATAATATTTTACATCCAGTTGGGTGCTTGACTCTTTCTAGTGCTCATTTATGCCTTTCATGTAGGATCTTGAGGATAGCAGAAGGCTGAGGGATGGTGAAATGATCCTATGCATCGAAAATGGAGCAAGGATTACTGCTGTGGTTGTGGAAACCTATCCTCTTCAACTACCGTTCAGTTTAGATTTAGTATTTAAGGACTATTATTTTGTACTTGCTGTAAGTAGAAATTTGATTTCTATTTCATGTTTAGCACTAGAAGGCTATGTAATTAGTTTTCTTAAGGACCATTGTAACATTCTTTATGAAAGAAATAAAATTGCAAGTGATTTTCTTATTAACGATCTTTATCAGTTACATATTGATGTATCTATTTTTAATATCAAGCAAAATGTGAATGCCATGAAATGACCTAGGGATAGTCCAAATGATAGGTATCTATGGCACCTAAGACTAGGTCATATAGCAGAAGATAGGGTTAACAAATTGGAGAAAATTGGGCTATTGAGTCCATTGACTTTCGAGTCATATCCAATTTGTGAATCTTGTCTTCATGGCAAAATGACTAAGCTCCTTTGTAGGACATGGGGAAAGGGCCATGGATTTACTTGTCCTAGTACATACTGATGTGTGCGGCCTATTTGATGTGCCGACTAGAGGCAATTTTATCTACTTCATAACTTTCATCGATGATTTATCTCGGTATGGGTATGTGTATTATATGAGATACAAGTCTGAAGCCTTTGAAAAGTTGAAAAAGTTTAAACATGAAGTAGAAAAGCAAACTGAAAAATCCATTA
>QRFJ01000272.1:0-26674 GCA_006176705.1 Cocos nucifera | reverse complement strand
CACATTATAAGATGATTAAAAAATAATCTGATTTGATGGATTATTTTTCATTCATGATCTAATAGTCTAATATTTGAATCTATTAAACTATTACATCTCCAAAACTCATAAAATATATTAGATGTAATAGTTTAATATATGATATAATATATGAGATGTATGCAAAATATATTTTTTAATTAGATCAATTTTTATATATGTGATATATGATGTAGATCTAACTAGTTTTGTAGATTTATCATGTTTCTGATTAAGATATTTTTCTTGATCGTCCGATCATAAGAATAAAGTAAAATTTAAAGATCCTCTCCTTCCATTCGATGGGGTGTTCTTATGATATGTAGGGATGCTGCGCGTTCGTCCTTTATCAAAAATTAAAAACTTATTTTCTGCAAAATCCTAGATCCCAAAACTCTAAGATTTTATTTATATATTTTATTTATGAACCCTAAACTTAATTAAGAATTAACATTATAAAATATATTAGATCTAAAATTAAGAATTTTCAGATCTAAGACATATTCATAAAATTAGATTCAGGCTTGGGTAGCTCAACTAGGTCTAATGGTTGATCAAATCGAATCAAGAGTTGGTTAGATGGGATTAAGAGTGCTTAAATTGACCAGCCTAATAGGATTAAGTCTGGGTCAAGATCAATTCACATAAGTGATCGATCAAGTTAAGACCTAATTAGACTCAGTAGTTAGAGTCTAGATTGTAGGCTAATCTGATTGGTTCTGGCTCAACAATTTGGTGTCTAAGATAAGTTTGGTAGATACAATCGACTGATTTTTAATTGGGAGCTACTCAACTCGAATGTATTCTTATCGAGTTAATGGCATATCCCTTCCACTAGTCTCACTTATCTGACCATATTTATCGACCTTGTTCTGATCTAAGGTGGCTAACAATTCGAGCTAACCTATGCCACTAGGTTAGTCATAATGGTTATGACTATGATAAGTCAAGTTTAAAGAGACCTAAATCAAATCTTCCTAAAAAAAGATTAAGTCTAAGATCTTCCACCATTGTAGATGTACGAGCCCTTTTCGGAGTTGATTGTTCTTGATTGATTACAGTGGTTCAGTTGCACCAAAAAGATGCAACCATGTCTATTAGGTATTGGATGCTACAGGCTGGAGGATGGATTGGGCTCAATATTTTGGATACGATGAGAGATCCAATTAGGAATCCAATCTGTGCAAATGGTGGGTCTGACTTAACTAAGAAATGGATCAATATTTTGGGCATGGTGAGATTCATGAATTAGAGACCAAGTTTGGGTATACCATGATTAAAGAATCATTGGATAAGAGTTGTTCGCTCATTGGCTAACACATTATCAATAACTGTTTAGTGAGGTGATGAGTCAGTTGGTGGGACTGCACCATCTACTAGAAATCAGTAATCATAGATATTTTTGCATAGAAAGTATAGGGATCTAAGAAAATAATGAAAGCTAATTTGTTTAAAATTAAACTCTTAAACAAATTGGTCAAGTCTTAATTATAAAATCTTACTAGAAACTTTGACTCTTTATAGGAAAAGAAATTATTTAAAACTGCACCATCCAATCCACTAGCATGTATCCTGGACACCCATAGACTGATCGAACCCAATTATAAGGATTGGCTTCGAAACTTCAAAATTATTTTGGGTTCCAAGAAGTTAACTCATGTATTGGACCAGGATTCTCCTACCTTACTAGCTCGTCCATCCACTAAACAGAGAGCGTCTCTTGACAAATGAACGGATGACGATAATAAGGTCAGATACTACATGTTAGGCTTGATGTCTAATGAGCTTCAGCACTAACATGAAGATATCAAGACTATCCATCAAATGTTGGATCACCTACAAGAGTTATTTGGTGAACAGAGTTATGCAATCAAATATCAGATTACTAAATGACTATTTAAGGCTAAAATACATGATGGGCAATCAGTCCAAAATCATTATTTGATGATGATCAAGGATCTGAAAGAGCTTGAGAAGCTCAGAGTGAAGTTAGACCAGAATCTATAGAATAATATAATTTTGCAATCCTTGACTGATGCATATGGGCAGTTCATCATGAACTACCATATGCATAAACTTCAAAATACTCTGGACTGAGCTTATGAATATGCTGGTTACTGCTGAGCTTTCTATGAAAGGTTCTAAAGGCTCAGTACTTGTTATGGAATGGACTTCTTCCAAGAGAAAGTCTTTTAGAAAGAAGAAGAAGTCTGTGAAAAAGTAGAAGGTGGAAGGTGAAAAGAAAAAGAAGGCAAAGCTGAAGAAGAAGGCCACTGACAAAGAAAAGTATTTTCATTATAATACTGACGGCTACTAAAAGCGGAACTGTCCTACTTACTTGGCCACCCTAAAGAATAAGAAGGAGACATGTCCTTCTGGAGGTATGCTCGTTATTGAATCTAATCTTATAATATTTTCTACATCCAGTTGGGTGCTTGACTCTGGTTCTAGTGCTCATTTATGCACTTTCATGTAGGATCTTGAGGATAGTAGGAGGTTGAGGGATGGTGATATGATCTTATGTGTCGAAAATGGAACAAGGATTGTTGCTATGGCTGTGGGAACCTATCCTCTTCGATTATTGTTTGATTTAGATTTAGTACTTAAGGATTGTTATTATGTGCCTGTTGTAAGCAGAAATTTAATTTTTATTTCATGTTTAGCACTAGAAGGTTATGTAATTAGTTTTTTTAAGGATAATTATAATATTCTTTATGAAAGAAATAAAATTGTAAGTGATTTTCTTATTAACGATCTTTACCAGTTACATATTGATGTATCTATCTTTAATATCGAGTAAAATATGAATGCCATAAAATCAAAATGACCTAGGGATAGTCCAAATGATAGGTATCTATAGCACCTAAGACTAGGTTATATAGCAGAAGATAGGATTAACAAATTGAAGAAAATAGGGCTATTGAGTTCGTTGACTTTCGAGTCATATCCAATTTGTGAATCATGTCTTCATGGCAAAATGACTAAGCTTCCTTTTATGGGACATGGGGAAAGGGCCACAGATTTACTTGCCCTAGTATATACTGATGTGTGCGGCCCATTTGATATGTCGGCTAAAGATAATTTTGTCTACTTTATAACCTTCACCGATGATTTATCTCGGTATGGGTATGTGTATCTTATGAGACACAAGTCTGAAGCCTTTGAAAAGTTTAAGAAATTCAGATATGAAGTAGAAAAGTAAACTAAAAAATTCATTAAGGCTCTTTGATTAGATCGAAGAGGTGAATATCTTAGTCGAAAATTTTTGGACTATCTCAAGCAGTATGGCATAGTCTCTCAATGGACTCCACCTAGAATATCTCAACTCAACGAGATTTTAGAACGAAGGAATCGAACCCTATTAGATATGGTCCGATCCATGATGAGCTTCACAAACCTTCCAAATTTTTTTTGGAGACATAGTCTGTTAACTGCAATATATTTACTGAATAGGATTTCATCTAAAATTATTCCTACCATACCGTATGAGATATGGCATGGTAAGAAATCAAGTCTGAGTCATCTCAAAATTTGGGATTGTCCGGCTCATGTCAAAAGACAACAAACGGATAAGTTAGACTATAGATCCTTTAGAGCTCGATTCATAGGATATCCTAAAGAGTCATTAGGATATTATTTCTATATTTCAGAAGACCATAATGTAATTGTGAGTCGACATGCCATTTTTCTTGAAAAATAGTTTATTCAAAATAGTGGCATTAGAAAGTAGATCAAGCTAGAGGATAAAGTCTTACAAGAGCTTTTTGAATGAAGTTTTCTATTTTACTTTCTGTGATCTATGCTAATGGTTTCAGTTTTCCATCCATTTGGTGAAATAATCTATCATAACCATCAAAAATTTTCTTTGATCAAATACTGGAGGAAAAGGATCGAGAATGTCCATGCCCCACCATGTGAACAACCATGGTGCAATAATGGATGTCAGATGGCTAGCTAGTTGATGTTGAATGTTTACATACCTCTGACATGAATTGCACTTCTGAATAAAATCGACCGCATCTTTCTTCATGGTGGGCCAATAATATTCTTATCGTAAAATTTTGTAAGCCAACGACTTGCCCCCTAGGTGACTTCCATAAATTTCTTTGTGGACTTCTCGAAGGGCATAGTCGACGTCGGTCGGCCCCAAGCACTTGAGTAGAGGCAGCAAAAATGACCTCTTATAAAGATGTCCATTCATCAAAACATATTATGAAGTAGTCCACCTTAACCATCTAGCCTTATAGGATTATCTGATAAGGTTCCATCGATGAGATATTGGATGATTGGATCCATCCAACTTGATTCATTATTTATTTGTAACATCTCTTCGACTTTATCAATGCTCGGCTGTTCAAGGTATTCGATGAAAGTTTAGTGAAAAGATTGAAAGAAATTATTGCAAGTCGAGAGAGTATATCGGCTTGAGCATTTTCTGTTCTTGGAATGTAGGAGATCTCAAAATATCTGAAGGTCGATGTGAAATCTTTCACCTAAAGATATTTTGTCATAGTCAGATCTCGAGCTTTATATTCATCCTTAACTTATCCAGTTATTAGCTGAGAGTTAGTGAAAACCTTCAGATTATTAACATCGAGCTCCTTGGCAAATTTCAAGCCGACTAGCAATGCTTTGTATTCGGCTTGATTATTAGATGCTTTGAAATTAAATCGAAGGACATATTTAGTGATCATCCCTTCGAAATTGATGAGAATGAGGCTGACTCCACTTTTTTGGGAGTTGGACACTCCATCCACAAAGTATTCATGCCAAATCAAGTTCAGCATTGGAGTCTTCAATCATTCTAGATTTATCACTGGACTTTTGTTCTGGCTTATTGTCGGATACAGTATATTTGACGATAAAATCAGCTAATACGTATGTCTTCATTGATGGTCATGGATGATATTGGATATTGAATTCGTTGAGTTTGATTGCCCATTTTACCATTCGATCAAAAGTGTTCGGTTGGTGTAAGATTATTTTCAATGGTTGATCAGTTAAGATCACGATCGAATGAGCTTGGAAATATGGTCGAAGTCATTGAGTTGATATGATTAAGGTGTAGATCAATTTCTCTACCTTTGAGTATCAAATCTTGGCATTATAAAGTATTAGATGGATCGTTGAATATGGTTCTAATCTTCTCGAACAAGGATTGAACTAACTGCTTCTACCGATGTAGCCATGTAGAGATACAATATTTCTCCCACCTCTAGTTTTGCAAGTAATGATGGAGACATCAAATACTTCTACAAATCTTTGAAGGACTGTCGGCATTCATCCGACCATGAAAAGTTTTTTACTTATCATAGAGTTTTGAAGAAAGATAGGCACTTCTCGATTGACTTTGAGATGAATCGACTGAGCATAGTGATTCTTCCATTCAATTATTGTATCTTTTCTTAGAAGTCGGATGCTTCATATCGATGATGGTCTTAATTTTTTTTAGGTTAGCCTTAATTCCATGTTGCGATACAAGAAACCTGAGAAATTGCCGATGGTTATGCCGTATGCATACTTAGTCGGATTTAATTTCATTTGATGTCGTCGTATTATGCTGAAGACTTCCTCTAGATCTCGAATGTGATCGGTAGTTTGAGCACTTTTCTCTAGCATATCATCGACGTAGACTTTCATGTTTCAT
Organism: Cocos nucifera; assembly: GCA_006176705.1. NCBI lineage: Eukaryota > Viridiplantae > Streptophyta > Magnoliopsida > Arecales > Arecaceae > Cocos > Cocos nucifera. The sequence continues at coordinate 21,009 of QRFJ01000272.1, read as the reverse complement.
CTGATTTGATCATTAACCGATATTTTTTAGACCGAACGGCATTAACTTTTAGCAGTAAATGTTTTTGTCGGTTATAAAGGCAGCATGCTCTTCATCTTCTAATGCCATTCGGATTTAATTGTATCTAGCAAAGGCGTCCATAAAGGTTAATACTTAGTGTCCTAATGTTGCATCGACCAATTGATTAATCTTCGATAAAGAGAAGCTATCCTTCAAGCAAGCTTCATTTAAGTTGGTGAGTCGATGCAAATTTGCCAATTTTTGTTAGCCTTTCTCACCATCATGACATTTGCAAGCTAGTCAGGATAGTGAGTTTATCTAATAAAGTCGACCGCAAGGCGCTTGTCGACCTCTTCATCAATGGCCTTCTACCTTTCAAGGGTGAAAGGCCTTTTCTTTTGTCTCATCAGTTTGGCTTTTGGATCAATATTTAGTCAATGAATTATCACTTTTGAAGGGATTCCTAGTATGTTGGTTGCTAACTAGGCAACTATATCGGTGTTTGCCCTTAGTAGATCTATCAATTGATTTTGCTCTTGATCAGATAGTCATGACTCGATTGAAATAGTTTTTATCGAGTCTACTTTTAAGGAATTGGCACTAATTATTCTATTGGTCCACCCCTTTCTTAATTTTCTCTTTGATCGAGTTTTTCAATCATTAGAGGGTCTTCAAATTTGGTGCCTTCCATGGAGATTATAAAACAACATCTAGCCAGTTGTTGATCTCCATGCATTTCGTCGACTCCTTTGTGGGTAGAGAATCAGACCAAAAGATGGAAAGTCAGCACTATCGCTCTCAATGCATTGAGGGTGGGTCATTCGAGTATGGCATTATAAGCCGAAGAAACTCAGGCAATCATAAATATGGTGAGAATGGTGCTTCATCATGGTTCAATCCCTAAGTGAGGGGAAGAGTGATCTCTCCTTCCACGTTGACTGCATCTCCAGTGAAGTTGACTAAGGATGTTGAAACTTTTCTAAGTCGATCAGTTGGCAGTCATATTTGAAAGAAAGTCAAATAAAAAAGGATGTCAGTCGAACTTCCATGATCTACTAGTATTCTTTTTACATCATAGTTAGCTATCATTGTCGATACAATGACAGCATCACTATGGAAAGTTTGAATTTTTCATATATCATCATTTGAAAAAAAAATATTATCTTCATGATGCTTCTTGACTGATTCTTCTTCAGAAGTTACCTCCCAATCACTCGATTGTTTGGAGATCATATTAATGACTCCTGTTGTTGGCTGATTATTATGTATTTCCTCAGGTTGGTACTAAGTTTGTTGTTCAGTAGGATGTTGAGTTAGAGGATCGTGCTGATATTTGTCGAGATATCCTCGATGAATTAGGGCTTCGATTTCATCTTTGAGTTGGATGCACTATTTGGTATTGTGACCATGATCATGGTGGACCCAATAGTACTTCTTCCAATCAACTTCTCGATAATGCTTTCATTGATGTGGGGCATTGGAGATATTCTGCTTCTTTGATTTCCATCAGAATTTATGCGTGAGGTGCAGTCAGCGGAGTGTAGGAGTCATATTTTATGCCGTAGTTGTTTGGCCTTGGACTTCATTGGAAAGATGAAGCTCTTTGATCAGTCGGTTGTCGACTTAGTCTAGCAGGAGCTTCATTTTCTTTTTCCTTTTCTTCTGACATTTTTCTTCTGCATGGTGCTGGTTAGAAGCACCTTCATTTGTGTAAATGTGTTTGAATGCGTACTCCAGAAGTTCAGCATATGTCTGAAGGTGGTTCTTATCCAGAGAGTAAGTGAACCTGGATCCCCTCAGACCTCTCTTCATGGTCAAAAAGGCCAAGTCTTCATTGAGGTCCTTGACCTCGAGTGTGGCAGCATTGAAATATGCCAAAAGCTTCTCAATGTCTCTTCTTCATTCTGCTTAATGGAGAAGAAATTGTCGGATGTTCGCGGCATCCTTCGGTTTGTGCTGAAATATGCCATAAATGAGCTTTCTAGCTACTCAAAAAAGGATATGCTCCCCGGCTAGAGCCTAGAATGCCAGGCTTGAGTAGCCTTTCGAATGGTTGTCGGAAAGCTTTTGCAAAAGAGGACATCAAAAACCTCCTGAATCATTATAAGAGTTTTATAACTCAGCAGATGACCAATCAGATTTGTGGAGCTATCATATAGCTCCGTCTATGGCATCTTGAATTGAGATGGGATTGGTTTATCCATTATTCATCGAGAAAATGGAGAAGCTATGTGAATGCTGAGGTCACTAGGATCCCCCTAATTGTTCACTTGCAATCGAGCGAGCTTGCGGTTGATCTCTTTGAACTTGCATTCGTAGTCGTCAAGTCGCTGCTACAAGAATCCAGAGGTAGAATCCCTTAAAAAAGTCAAGGACAAGGAGGTCGACAATAGATGCAGTCTCTCTTCCTTATGAATACTATGTCGAAGGAAAGGAGAGACGGACCATCATGAATAGTGGGTGGTACGATGTGAGTGTCGAGATGGGGATGCTTCGACTCGATAGAAATATCGAGTCGATCATTGCTTCAGTGAAGGAGACAAGGCATCATCATGAAGAATGATCACTATGCCTAGACGACACTGCAAGCACCATCGGCTCTTTTGCCATCGGTTGCTGTTGTTGCTGTTGTTGGAGGCTATGCATTGCCTCCATTAAAACCTTCATTTGCTACATCAATGCAGCAAGTTGTTGAGTCTAAGCGTTCATTGTAACAATTGGGCGTGAAGCATTGGGCTTTGCATTAGTGGTGGAGGGAGGTCTTCTCAATGGAAAGATTGCCTAGCGGAGCCGATGGAATGTTGGACTCGTGTTCTTTGCATGATTAATTTTTTAGAGCAATTTGTTTCTGCTTCTCTCCTTCCTGGTGTGTCAATCTATTGCAACCAATGCTCTGATGCGCCTATTGTTGGAGAAAATCACCTACAAAAGAAGTCTACATTGATAGAAGTATTTTCAGTAGGAATCCTCCGATGCTTAAGTCAGCGGAGGAATGGTCGAATAGGCAAGTGAAATTGAAAGTGGCAAAGTATGGCCCCGAGTTTTCTTATTAATGACCTTTCTTTACCTTCCTTTTATAGATGAAATATTAGTAACTATTAATAATGGTTAGAAGTCGTGGGGTCCTACTTATTTCAGAATAATGGGAGCAATTAATACTCATTATGTGATTGTGGTGAGTTTGTTATGTACGTTCTGCATCGAGAATATAGGTTGCACCGATTATATGTCAGTATTGCTATCGTGCCAACTATATATCGATAACATTATAGTTCTGACTAACCATCTGATTGGTCAATGATTGTACATTCTTGGAGTTATTTCATTTATTGTGGAGCCGATTGAATAGAGCCGACTGTCAATCGATAGATTGATTGATAGTCGATCGTTTGCATGGTTTGCCGACCATGAGTCAGGTGTTGAAGTTGGTTGATAGTCGGATTGAGAGTCATCTATCCGACTAATGGTTATCGTCCGTCGTTATTTAAAAGTTTGTTGTAGCCATTATTTAGTCGGTGGTGTCGATCATTAATTGGCGACATCGACCATCAGTCGTACGAATGCCAAATCAGGGGTAGAAAGTCGATGAGCCCAACACTACTATTAGCGATGGCAATTAGCCATCGCTAATAGTCAAATTTCTTATAGTATTTGATACATACATAACAACAACCTAATACACAGCTGTAGATAAATCGATACATAAGTCATGTGTATTAAAATAGCTTATAATATGTATCAGTAAACTATCTTGGTGTATCATTTGGTCATGTGCTGTAGAATACAAACCTATTTTGGAAGTTTGTTTTTCTAATTCAAGTGGATACATGTTTGGATGTCTTAGTCTCCAAGTGGAAGAATTATTAGGTAGTGGAGCCTAATCCATCCACATGAAGAGTCCAAAATTAAGATCCAAAAAGCCCAAAAAAAAGTCCAAAGTAAAAAGTCTAGAAAAAAAAAAAGAAAAGAAAGAAGGGGGGCCGGGTGGGCTTGGCCCACTGATTGGTGCGGCCTAAGCGCTAGTAGGCCTGGCAAGCCCCATGCGAGCATGTGCGGCCCAACATGGGTGCGCACCGCCCAGCAGGCACACATGGACTGGCATTGGTGTGTGGCCCGATGGGTGCGCACAGCCCAACATGGCCATGGCCCTTCGCAAGCGAGTGCATGGGCCAGCCATGACAGACCCATGCTAACAAACCAAGGGCATCTCCCCCTGGTTTCATGTAGTTCACATGGACCAGCCTGCATTTCATAGGTGTTTCATGTTAGATATGTGTGCCCTAGAAGTCAGAATTGACTGACACTTATAATACATTTCTAGAGGCAAAATTATAATTTTGACTATAAATAATAAAATAGATTATTTTCTATCACATATGTGTATTTAGTGTCTGTGATACATCTCTTAAGTTAATGGTAATGATAATTCTTATTTTTAAGAGTTGAAAATTTAAGACATGAATTTTCATTTATTAACTCATAAAAGGCTCCTGACTGTAGGATCGTCATAAGGATGATGATTGATTTAGAAGATTAGTGTACAATTATTTCTTCATGGTAGATGAGTTTTAAGTCTATGGTATAGAGACACCGAAGCAAGAGTATAGATACTCGTTAGAGAACGAGGGCACTGGGCATGACCATCTCGAGTAGTCATAAGAAAGTCTACCTTCTCATCGATGACTGACTCGAAGCTGTAGTGGTATGTCTGATTCTTTGATCTGAGGTATATCGACAGTTCATCTTGAGGGTGTTATAGTTTGACGACATCATGACTCGATCTTCTAGCCATTCGAATCCCTGAGGTATATGTTGGCTATAGCATGTTCATTATAGGAATTGGATGTACCAAGATGGAATCTATCTACCTCGGTGGATGAGGAGCAGTCCTATGATGATCATGAGAATCAAGTCCATAAGCCTATGGCCATGGCAAAGAGTAAAATAATAGAAAGAGTCTCTATTAAGATTTTCACATTGGACTTGAATCGAATGATTAAATCATATGATAGGAATTAGAATTTGATGAGTTCACCTTAACCCTAATCTGATCGGGACTCAAGATAGAAGAACATAATCATATAAGTAGCTACACCAAGAGGTTCATTTTCAATTTTGATGGGTTGCCACCATATACTGCTAGGTGTCACTGGTAGATTTTGGGAGCAATTAGAATGATTTAGATGATCGATCATTTTAGTTGTCTAAATCAAAAGAGTTCTGATCCAACGAAAAGAGTTTCGATGATGTCGATGATGGAGATCATGACATATCCCATTACTATACAGAACTGAACCTAACTTGGTCACACAAACAAAGGTTTACATCTAGATATTATCAATTGGACTAATCCAGTTCAATTGATTTGAATTAAATTCAATTAGGTTCAAGAAAATCATGCTAGCACATGATTGAGCCTAACATTTTTTTTTTTTTATCATTAAAAGTTGTCTCGACTGAGCCAAATATATTTGTGCTAACTCAGGTATCTTTACCTAATCTGACTGGAGCTTGTCTAGGTCAGAAAAGGATTGTCTTAATTTATAAGATAAATTTAAGACAACACCTACCATTTTTCATCACCTGCTAATTCTTCTCCTTTGACTTTGGTTAAACATTGACCTTTGACCCTTGGACATCTGCCTATGTGTCATGCACCCATAGGAGAGACTTATTGACTAAGTCCACCTACCATTTGGCAGGCAGATGGAGGATGCATGCCAAGGATGGCGTGCGCTCCATGTGGATAAACACTGGAGTCCCATACGGATGGGACTCTAGCTTGCTTCTTGGATTCAAACTAGGTGATCCTTACTTATAGACTTTGATCAGTCTAAGGCAACATCTAAGGATGAATTGATGGGACTCTCATCTAATTAGATCAGGTGATATCATCCCACTAATTAGATTCAGATCTGATTGCATGAAGCAACGCAATTGGCTGGGATGATGCAGCACTGCATGGCGCAGCAGGGTCTATAAATAAATCCTATCTACGCCTAACCTTAAAAAAATTTTCTCTTAGCCCGCACTCCAAGGCTGCCCCTCTCCCTCCTCTATGCCATCTTCTGACCCTCTCTCTTCTCTCCATGCCCAAGAAAGTTGGGCTTCAATTTGGTGCGATCCAGGCAAGAAAAGGCTAATGAGAAAGGAAGAAGGCAGCACTGCTGCAGAGATGATTGTTGATCTTCGAAAGGAGTTTTGAAGATCCTCCAAATCAAATCTAGATCTAATTTTTAAAAAAAAAAAGAGAAGGAGAAGATCTTTAGATCCATCCCAAGTGGATATCGGTAGAGGTCAGGCGCTTACGTGGCTAGATCCAGAACCTCAAGCAATCAGCAGGATCATCAACGGATAATCGAATTATCCAATATCAAGGTAACATTAATTTAAATTTAATTTAATTTATTTTTTATTTATTAGATTATAAAATTAGATCTAAAAAATATTAGATCTAATTTAGATCTAAGAGAAAATTTTTAAAATATGCCTCTCGATCTAATCAGATTTGAACGAACCTGACTCGAGAAAATCTGATTTTTTCTTCAACTGATATCAGAGCCAGGTTGCATAAAATTTATTTAAATATAATTTAATATGATAAATTAATAACTTCAAATATCACATGAGATATGATTAGATCTAAAATTAAAAAATTAAAAAATTAATATTAATTAATCTAGATCTAAAATGTATGAGATACATAACTAGACAATAAATAGAATTATTCTATGTATAGTCTAGTATAATCATAATTTTTATTTGATTAAATATAATTTTGAGATCTATTTATTTACTATTTTTTGATCTTATAAATATTATAATCAAATCTAAAAATATAAAATAAATTTAATTTAATTTATTCATATGAGATATGATAGTTGCATGTTTAGACTAGTTGTAGAATAGTTCTACGAAAAGATCTAGATTAAATTTTATTTGATGTAATTAAATTTAAATTTAATTTTTAGATGATTATAAGATAATTTAGATCTAAAAAATATGCATGATCTAATGTATACAAAATATATTTTAATTAGATCAATTTTTATATAAGATATATGCTTAGATCTAATTAGTTTTGTAGATTAGTTGTATTTCTGATTAAGACGTTCTCCTTGGCCGTCCGGTCATAAGAATAAAGTAGAGTTTAAAAATCCTCTCCTCTCATTCGATGGGATGTTCTTATGATGTGTAGGGGTGCTGCGCATTCGTCCTTAATCAAAAATTGAAAACTTACTTTCTACAAAATTCTAGATCCTGAAATCCTAGGATCTTATTTATATGTTTTGTTTATGAACCCTAAACTTAATTAAGAATTAAGATTATGAAATATATTAGGTCTAAAATTGAAGAATTTTTAGATCTAAGACATGTTCATAAAATTAGGTTCGGGCTTGGGTAGCTCAATTAGGTCTAAGCGGTTGATCAAATCAAATCAAGAGTTGGTTAGATGGGATCAACAGTGCTTAAATTGACCTAGCCTAATAGGATTAAGTCTGGGTCAAGATCGAGTCATGTAAGTGATCGATCAAGCTAAGATCTAATTAGGCTCAGTGGTTAGAGTCTGGATTGTAGGCTAATTCGATTGATTCTGGCTCAATAATTTGGTATCTAATATATGTTTGGCAGATATGATCGACTAATTTTTAATTGGAAGCAACTCAATTCGAATGCATTCTTATCGAGTTAATGGCATATCCCTTCCACCGATCTCACTTATCTGGTCATGTTTGTTGACTCAGTTTTGATCTGAGGTGGTCAATAATCTGAGCTAACCTATGCTACTAGGTTAGTCATAATAGTTATGACTATGTCAAGTCTAGTTTAATGAGACCTAAATTGAATCTCCCTAAGAAAAGATTAAGTCAAGGTCTTCCACCATTGTAGATGTGCGGGTCCTTCCTAAGATTGATTGTTCTTGACTAGTTATAGTGGCTCAATTGCACCAAAAAAGATGCAACCATGTCTATTAGGTATTAGATGCTATAGGCTGGAGGATGGATTGGACTCAATATTTTGGATATGGTGAGAGACTCAATTAAGAATCCAATCTGTGCAAATGGTGGATCTGACTTAACTAAGAAGTGGATCAATATTTTGGACACGGTGAGATTCATGAATTAGAAATCAAGTTTGGATGCATCATGATTGGAGAATCATTGAACAAGAGTTGTTCACTCATTGGCTAACCCATCACCAATAACTGTTAGGTGAGGTGATGAGTCAGTTGGTGGGACCGCACCATCCACTAGAAATCAGTAATCGTAGAGATTTTCGCATCTCTATAGAGGAAGTGTAGGAATCTAAAAAAATAGTAGGAGCTAATTTGTTTAAAAATAAAATTTTTAAATAAATTAGTTAAGTCTTAATTATAATATCTAACTAGAAACTTTGACTCTTTATAGAAAAATGTCTGCATCCAACCCATTAGCACGAATCCTGGACACCCATAGATTGACCAAACCAAATTACAAGGATTGGCTCTAAAATGTCAAAATCATTTTGGATTCTGAGAAAACTCATGTACTAGATTAGGACCCTTTCACCTTACCAGCTCGTCCATCCATTGAGCAGAGAGCATCTCTGAATAAGTGGACAGATGATGATAACAAGATCAGATACTACATGTTGGGCTTGATGTCTGATGAACTTCAGTGCCAACATGAAGATATCAGGACTGCTCCCCAAATGTTGGCTTACCTACAGGAGATGTTTGGTGAACAGAGTCGCGTAGCCAAATATCAAGTCACTAAACGACTATTCAAGGCTAAGATGCATGATGGACAGTCAGTCCAAGATTATTGTCTGATGATGATCAAGAACTTGGAAGAGCTTGAGAAGCTCGAAGTGAGGTTGGACTTGGATCTGCAGAATGATATAATTCTACAATCCTTGACTGATGCGTATGGACAGTTCATCATGAACTACCATATGCATAAACTTCAAAATTTCTTGGCCGAAGTTATGAACATGCTGGTTACTGCTGAGCTTTCCATGAAAGGTTCTAAAGACTCAGCACTTGCTATGGAATGGACTTCTTCCAAGAAAAAGTCTTTTGGAAAGAAGAAGAAGTCTGCAAAAAAGTAGGTGGAAGGAGGAAAGAAGAAAAAGGTAGAGCTGAAGAAGAAAACCGCTGACAAAGGAAAGTATTTTCATTGTAATAATGATGGCCACTGAAAATGGAACTACCCTACTTACCTATCCACCCTAAAGAAGAAGGAGATAGGTCCTTCTGAAGGTATGCACGTTATTAAGTCTAACCTTACGGTTTCTTCTGCATCTAGTTGGGTGCTTGACTTTGATTCTAGTGCTCACTTGTGCACTTCCATGCAGGGTCTTGAGGATAGCACGAGGCTGAGGGATGGTGAGATGATTTTGCGCATCAGAAATGGAGCAAGAGTTGTTGTCGTGACTGTGGGAACATATCCTTTTCGACTACCATTTGGTTTAGACTTAGTGTTAAAAGACTGTTATTATGTGCCTACAGCAAGCAAAAATTTAATTTCTATTTCTTGTCTTGCATTAGAAGGCTATGTAATTAGTTTTCTTAAGGACCATTATAATATTCTTTATGAAAAAATAAAATTATAAATTATTTTCTTATTAACGATCTTTATCAGTTACATATTGATGTATCTATTTTTAATATCGAGCAAAATGTGAATACCATAAAATGACCTAGGAATAGTCCAAATGATAGATATCTATGGCACCTAAGACTAGGTCATATAGCAGGAGATAGGATTAACAAATTAGAGAAAATTAGGCTATTGAGTCTGTTGACTTTCGAGTCATATCTAATTTATGAATCCTGTCTTCATGGCAAAATGACTAAGCTCTCTTTTGTTGGACATGGGGAACGGGCCATAGATCTTCTTGCCCTAGTGCATACTGATGTGTGCGGCCCATTTGATGTGCTGGCTAGAGGCAACTTAGTCTACTTCATAACCTTTACCAATGATTTATCTAGGCATGGATATGTGTATCTTATGAGACACAAGTCTAAAGCCTTTGAAAAGTTCAAAGAATTCAGATATGAAGTAGAAAAGCAAATTGAAAAATCTATTAAGATTCTTCGATCAGATCGAGGAGGTGAATACCTTAGTCAGAAATTCTTGGACTATCTCAAAAAAAATGGCAGTCTCTCAATGGACTCCATCTGGAACACCTCAACTCAATGGGATTTCAAAATAGAGTAATCGGACCCCATTAGATATGGAACGATCCATGATGAGCTTCATAGACCTTCCTGATTTTTTTTAAGGATACTGTTTGTTAACTGTAATATACTTACTGAATAGAGTTCCTTCTAAAATCGTTCCTACCACACCGTATGAGATATGGCACAGTAAGAAACCAAGTCTGAGTCATCTCAGAATTTGGATTGTTCAGCTTATAACAAAAGACAATAAGCGGACAAGTTAGACTTTAGGTCCTTCAGAGCTCGATTTATAGGATATCCTAAAGAGTCATTAGGATATTATTTTTATATTCTAGAAGATCACAATGTGATTGTGAGTCGACATGCCATTTTTCTTGAAAAATAGTTTATTCAAGATGGTGGCATTGGAAAGCAAATCAAGCTCGATGAGAAAGTTTCACGAGAGCAACGAGCTAAGGACCTAATGGAACCAAATTAGGTTGAGCCAATCCATTTACTACCTCTTCCACCTCATAGATCGAAAAAGATTTTCCATCCCCCTAAGAGGTACTTAGGTACTATTTTAGAGGATGTAGAAAAAATATTCCTCGTAGGTAATGGGGTTCATGGTGATGATCCCAAAACCTATAATGAGACGATATTAGATATCAACTATGAGAAATGGTTAGATGCAATAAAGTCAGAAATTGATTCGATGCACTCAAACCAAGTCCAAACCATGGTAGATCAATCAGAAGGTCTAGTACCTATTAGGTGTAAATAAATCTACAAGAGAAAGATTGGTGCAGATGAAAATGTGGAGACATTCAAGACTAGATTAGTGGCAAAAGATTATAGTCAACGCGAAGGCATTGACTATCAGGATACCTTTTCACCAGTAGCTATGCTAAAATCCATCCGTACATTGCTTGCTATTGTAGCCTATTTTGATTATGAAATATGGAAAAATGGAATGTGAAAATCGTGCATTCTTAAATGGATATCTTGAGGAAGATATCTATATGGAACAGCCGCTAGGTTTCACATCCTAGTGATGATGATCACAAGGTATGCAAGCTGCAAAGGTCCTATATATGGACTTAAGCAAGCATCTCGGAGCTGGAATACTCATTTTAATGATGTGATCAAACTATTTGGTTTCATCAAAAATGAGGAGGAGCCATGTGTCTTCAAAAAGGTTAGTGGGAGCGCTGTTGTCTTCCTCGTATTGTACGTGGATGACATCCTCCTTATTGGAAATGATATTTTCATGTTGACCATAGTTAAAATATGGTTATCTAAAGAATTCTCCATGAAAGATCTAGGAGAAGCATCCTTTATTCTGAAAATTAAGGTCTATAGAGATAGACCGAATAGGATGCTAGGACTTTCACAGAAAATGTACATAGAAGAAGTGCTAAAAAGGTTTAGCATGGAAAACTCTAAGAGGGGTTTAGTATCCTTCAGACATGGCATTCATCTTTCCAAGAAGATGTGCCCTAGCACACCTGAGGAAATAGAATGCATGAGCAAGATCCCTTATGCTTCAGCAATAGGGAGCCTCATGTATGCCATGTTATGTACACGACCTGATATAGCCCATGCTGTGAGTGTCACGAGCAGATATCAGTCAAATCCAGGTGAAGAACACTGGACTTCTGTGAAATGTATCCTTAAGTACTTGAGAAGAACTAAGGATATGTTGTTGGTCTTTGGTAATGGAGAACTCCAAGTTCAAGGGTATACAGACTCGGATTTTATGTCCGATATAGATGATCGAAAGTCGACATCTGGGAGTCTGTTTGTGTGCAATGGTGGAGCTGTCAGTTGGAAAAAGTTTCAAGCAGACAGTGATAGTAGATTCCACCATGGAAGCAGAATATATCGCTGCATCAGAAGCTGCAAAGGAAGGCATTCTGGTACAAGAAGTTTGCTGCAGAGATCGAAGTGATGCCATCAGATGCCATTCCTCTGTACTGCGACAACAATGGCGCCATAGCCCTTGCTAAGGAGTCGAGGTCTCATCAAAAATCCAAGCACATCGAGCGGCGATACCACCTCATCCGCGATTACCTCGAGAAAGGATTACGTCGAGGTCAAGAGAGTCGACTCCGCAGATAATGTGGCAGACCCACTTACAAAGCCATTGGGCCAGCAGAAGATCGAAGCCCACCTTGAGAAGATGGGACTTAGATTTGTAGCCAATTGGCTTTAGGTCAAGTGGGAGTTTGTTAGATATGTGTGCCCTAGAAGCCAGAATTGGCTGACACTTGTAATACACTTCTAGGGGCAAAATTATAATTTTGACTATAAATAATAAAATGGGATTATTTTCTATCACATATGTGTATTTAGTGTCTGTGATACATCCTTTGAGTTAATGGTAATGATAATTCATATTTTCAAGAGTTGAAAATTTAAGACATGAATTTTCATTTATTAACTCATAAAATGCTTCCTGACCGTAGGATCATCATGAGGATGGTGATTGATCCTGGAAGGTTGGTGTACAATCGCTTCTTCATAGTAGATGAGTCTTGAGTCTATGGTGTGGAGACACCGGAGCGAGAGTACAGGATACTCGTTAGAGAATGAGGGCACTGAGCGTGACCACCTCGAGTAGTCATTAAGGAAAGTCTACCTTCTCGTCGATGACTGACTCGAAGCTGCAGTGGTGTGTCTGGTTCTTTGACCTGAGGTGCATCGATAGTTCACCTTGAGGGTGTTATAGTTTGACTACACCATGACTCGGTCTCCTAGCCATTCAAAATCCTGAGGTGTATGTTGGCTATAGCATGTTCATTGTAGGAATTGGATTGCACCAAGATGGAATCTATCTACCTCGGTGGATGAGCAGTAGTCCCATGATGATCATGAGAATCAAGTCCATAAGCCCATGGCCATGGTAGAGAGTGAAATAATAGAAAGAGTTTCTATTAAGATTTTCACATCGAACTTAAATCGAATGATTAAATCATATGATAGGAATTAGGGTTTGATGAGTTCACCTTAACCCTAATCTGATTGGGACTCAAGATAGAAGAACTTAATCACACAAGTAGCTGCACCAAGAGGTTCATTTTTAGTTTTGATGCATTGCCACCATATACTGCTAGATGTTATTGGTGGATTTTGAGAGCAATTAGAATGATTTAGATGATCGTTCATTCTAGTTGTCTGAATCAGAAGAGTTCTGATCCAACGAAAGAAGTTTCGATGATGTCGATGATGGAGATCACAACATATCCCATTACCATACAGAACTAAACCTAACTAGATCACACAAATAAGGGTTTGGATTTGGATATCAGCAATTGGACTAACTAGTTCAATTGATTTGAATTAAATTCAATTAGGTTCAAAAAAATCGTGCTAGCATACGATTGAGCCTAATATTCTCCTTTTTCTATCATTAAAAGTTATCTCGACTGAGCCAAATATGTTTGTGCTCACTCAGGTACCTTTACCTGATCTGACTGGAGCTTGTTTAGGTCAGAAAAGGATTTTCTTAATTTATAAGATAAATTTAAGGTAACACCTATCATTTTTCGTCACCTGCTAATTCTTGTCTTTTGACTTTGGTTAAACATTGACCTTTGACCCTTGGACATCTACCCATGTGTCATGCACCCATAAGAGAGACTTATTGAACAAGTCCACCTACCATTTAATAGGTAGATGGAGGGTGCATGCCTAGGATGGCGTGCGCCCCATGTGGATAAATACTGGAGTCCCATATGGATGGGACTCCAGGTTGCTTCTTGAATTCAAACTAGGTAATCCTTACCTATAGACTTTGACCAGTCTAAGACACCATCTAAGGATGAATCTATGGGGCTCTCATCTAATTGGATCAGATGATGTCATTCCATCAATCAGATTCAAATCTGATTGCACGAAGCAACGCAATTGGTCAGGATGATGCAGCACTGCATGGCGCAGTAGGATCTATAAATAAACCCTATTTGCGCCCAACCTTAAAAAAGAGTTCTTCTTAGCCCATGCCCCAAGGCTTCCCCTCTCCCTCCTCTACGCCATCTTCTGACCCTCTCTCTCCTCTCCACGTCTAAGGAAGTTGGGCTTCAGTTTGGTGCGATCCAAGTAAGAAAAGGCTGACGAGAAAGGAAGAAGGCAGCACTGCTGCAGAGACGACTGCTGATCTTCGAAAGATCTAATTTTCGTTAAAAAAAAAGAGAAGGAGAAGATCCAGTCTGAGTGGATATCGATAGAGGCCACGCGCTTGCATGGCTAGATCCAGAACCTCAGACAATCAGTAGGATCATCAATGGATAATCGAATTACCCAATATCAAGATAACATTAATTTAAATTTAATTTAATTTAATTTTTTTATTTATTAGATCATAAAATCAGATCTGAAAAATATCAAATCTGATTTGGATCTAAGAGAAAATTTTTAAAATATGCCTCTTGATCCAATCAGATTTGAACGAACCTGATCCGAAAAAATCTATTTTTCCTTCAACTTTTCATGCGGTCCACAAAAAATTCTATGGATCGGATGGACGAGGGTCATCAAGGGCTTGATCAGCAGCTTGATGGGCTTGATCTAGAGTTGATCGAATGGCCAGAAGCCTATTTGAGTCCAAATTGAACTTTATTCTAGATATTTGACCCGATTTGAAGCTAGTTTTGGCTATAAAATAGCCCGTGGGTACCTGAGACTTGGCAGAACATAGAGAAGAGTAGCAGAGCTTTTTCAAGAGAAAAAAGAGATCTTTTTCAAGAGAGAAAAAAGAAAAGGAAGAGAGAAAGAGAGAGAAGGTAAGAGTTTTTTTTGTAAGAAGGTAGAGATTTTTTTTGTATGCAATCTAGAGGATCACCAGGTAAGTGAATCATCTCTAGATGGAATTTTTTTTTTTTATTTAGGACTATTCTTGCATCCTGAAGAGAGAGAGAAAAGGAGTAATTTTTTTATTTTTTATCTTTTGTAAATTTTTTGATTTTAGTAAAGATATTATTCTATGCGGCCGTGGACATAGGAGCAAAAAACTCTGAACCACGTAAATTTTTTATATTTTATATTTATATTTTCTTCTTTCTTCTATGATTATAATATCCGCTGTGCATCTTTTTGTAATACTCTATCCAGTCGATCCTTACATCGGAAGATTATAATATGATTGTAAGTCGGTATGTAGTCTTTCTTAAAAAATAATTTATTTAAGATGGAGGCATGAGAAGATAGATTAAGCTCGAGGAGAAAGTCTCTAAAGAGCAATGAGCCTCAGAACCTGTAGAACCAATTCAGTTAAAGTCAATCCATGCACCTCCTCCTCCTCCACCTCGTAAGTCTACTAAGGTTTCTCGTTTTTCTGAGAGGTACTTAGATATTATCTCAGAGGATGTAGAAAAAATATTCCTTATAGAAAATGTGATACATGAAGATCACCCAAAATCTATAACGAGGCTATATTAGATATTGACTCCAAGAAATAATTAGAGAAAATGAAGTTAGAAATTAACTCAATGTACTCAAATCAAGTCTAAATCTTAGTGGATCCATCTAAGAGTATTGTACCTATTAGGTATAAATGGATTTACAAGAGAAAGATATGTGCAAATGAAAAGATGGAGATCTTTAAAACTAGGCTCGTAGCGAAAGAATACAGTCAGTACGAAGGCATTGACTATCATGACATATTTTCATCTATGGCCAAGCTTAAGTCCATCCATATATTACTTGCCGTTACAGCATATTTCGAGTACAAAATATGACAAATAGATATGAAAACAATATTTTTAAATTAATATCTTAAAAAAAATATCTATATGAATCAACTGTTTGATATGGTAGTTACTATTAGATGATAGATAAAAATATTTCTGGCAATCGGAAGCAGAGCATTAAGCTTGAGTATGATTGTTTCAAGAAACATCTCTTTATGCTGCTGGATATAGAAGTCCCAAAAATATATAAGCTCAAGTAACTGCACTTAACGAACTGGATGATCAGAAAGAACCAGATAAAATTGCATGACATATCTCCGTCAAAAAAAAAAAAAAATAGCATGTCCCATGAAAGACTTATAAGAGATGGATGGCAATGGCTATGACTTGAGCTATATACCGAGATCCGCGTCAAGAAGTTTCGCAACCTTAATTTTTTTACTTTATCGATATATCTATTTGTTAATATTATGCCAAAGAATGCAGTGTAAACATGCCATTGGCACTTGAAGTGGAGAATTTTTTTGGTGCAACACCTTCAAATTCTTCCTACAAATACATTGACAAGTCCAACAAAAAGAAAGGAGGTCCGGCATTACTTTCATATTTTATTTTCTTATGGCTTATAGAAAAACACTTCCATCAAAAAGACATGCAGAGAAACACATCAGACACAACCAGGAGACCTATAATTACACACATGATCGATGACAGGAGATGGTACTACTGATTAACTGCAAGTTCCTCGTGGGAGATGGGCTCATCATGGTATGACCGGAGCGTATGGACTACAGAATCCATCGTCGGTCTTTTGTTTCTGTCTTCTTCCAAGCAAGAGACTGCTATCTCCGCTATCTTCTCTGCTTGCTTGCAATTGAACTGCCCATTTAATCTAGAATCCACAATCTCTTCGACCCATGATTCCTCTCCACTCTCCAGTTTCCCCTTCAACATCCTAACTAAACTTTTCAGCGTTCCTTGATCAACATCCTCTTCCTCATCAACCATCAAGTTTGAAACCCTGCTTCCCTTGACCATCTCCAGAAGTACGACTCCATAGCTATAGACATCGACCTTTGCGGTGATTGGAAGATTTGTGGTCCATTCAGGAGCCATGTATCCCCTGGTTCCTCGAATCCGTGAAATGTCCGAACCAACTCCACCTCTCTTGTACAGTTTTGCCAATCCAAAGTCTGCAATCTTAGGCTCAAATTCACCGTCCAGGAGGATGTTTTCAGGCTTCACATCACAGTGGATGACCCACTCAAGGCATTCATGATGAAGGTATGCTAATCCTTGCGCCACGCCTACTGCGATCTTGAACCTCTGGTTCCATCCCAAAACACTCGCCGTGCCATGTTCGCCGAAGATGTGCTTGTCCAAAGAACCATTCGCTACATACTCGGTGACTAGTAGATTGTGCGCACCTTCTAAGCAGAAACCCCATATTCTCACAAGGTTCTTGTGATAAATTCTCCCTATTAGACTCAGTTCAGTGCCGAGCTCTCCTTGGATCGCATCTCCCAACTTCTTCACCGCCACCACCCTCTCACCATCCAATACTCCCTTGTACACAACACCTGCGCCTCCACTTCCAATCTCATCCATGAATTTCCCGGTTGCCCTTTTGAGCTCTTCATATGTGAACTGCCTGAATTGACTGGATATCAACCTGTACCCTTCTTCCAGGGATGTTGGCTTCCGTTCCCTTTTGAAAATAAACCACCATCCTGAGACAACGAACAGGATTTCGATGGCACCGAACGCTGATATGAAACCATAGAAATACGCCCATCTCGTAGTCTTCCCGCTGCTGTTTGCATACCCATTGGAAGAACTTGCTGTAGCTTCAGAGTGCGTAGCATTGCAAATGGGCTCATGCATTTGAGGAGTAGAGGACCCCGATGTTGATATACTTGCGGGTATCCTAAAGTACATGCTGCCTTTTATGATCGGAGAATTTCTCCCGTTAAAGAGAATGCTTTTAGGATAGCACTTACCTGTACCAGACACATAATGCAGTCCTTCACAAGAACAATCTTCTTCACACATCTTCTTGCAAGCCTCCAAGGAAGTGGAGTTGGAGTAATTGACATCGTCACCCCAGAAATCTGTATGGGGTAGCTCCAGAAATGAGGTGGTGTTGCAGCTCATGTTGAACTTTGGCTTGCAACCTTTGCGCCAGTCGCTTGGATCGCTCATCTCGTAATGAGGAGGGCACGAACAAAGCGTTTTGGATTTCACATACGTGCAAATGCCGTTCCTGCCACACAGCCCATGTATCCGGCAGAGGCGCTGAAGAGCTTGCCAGGTAACCGACCACGTTCCTACCGATTTATTGAGGCTGTAAAGCCTGAGATTGCCATCGTAGTCCACAGTCAACCTTCTTAAGATCCCAGCTGGAGCCATGTCGGAAGCATTGAATGCCAGCTTGTCGCTCGAAACGAACTTTCCCATCTCATCCAATACCGCATATCTGCTGCTGTTGTAGGTCGTCCTGCCGTTTTTAAACACATCATCATCGGGATTAGGCCAGTAGATGCTAGAAATCTCGGGTGCGTCATATATGAGCCTGAGGACGTTATCGTTGTCGAAATACAAGCCATAGTAGCCTGAAGAGAGTGATCCTGGAGCGGCCGCAGATACTACTTCGTATGGCTTTAGTGATCGGTTGCTTAGGAAGAAGAGTGTCCGTAGGAGAATCAAAGCTTTGCCATAGAATTTTACCGCTGGGGTCCTTCACGACAAGATTACCGGTGTCCAATAGCTGCACTCGATCCGCTTGCGTCGAGCTTGTGTTGGCGCTCCACACAACCGTGCCATCGGTGTCGGCTAGAACCATGCCTCCATCCTTGCGGAAGCTAATTTTTGATCCATGACCATTTACCGGACGATCACGGTTCGCAGTCCATGCGACGGTCTTGTTGGCTGAGTCGGAGAACCAGATCGAGAAGGAGTAGGCATTAGAGCCGACGTTATAGAAGCCGCATGCGAAAGAACCTGCTCGGGAGAGATGAGGATATCTGAGGCATCCTCTACGGAGAGAGAAGACCCTCTTGAAAGAGAGCTCCGTTCTGCTCGTGATGCAGAGGGATAGAGTAGGAGGAAGAGGAGATAAGAGGGATGAGGATGTTTGTAAGAGGAAATGGCTTGCTTCATGCTCTTCCTGCTGAATTGGTACGAGAAGAGAATCTCTTCCGTTGCGCTGCTTGTTAAACTGGATGAACCAAGGAACGAATCGTCTTCCTTCAATCAGTCCAAAACTCGCCTTCCTGTTTTTCTTTGGTTTATCACCGTCTAGTTTTCTAAATGGATTGCTGAAATGGACGGATCAACAACCTAAGCGTGCTTCTCAAGTCCGCCGCACGTGTCCAAACTCGTTTACTTGACCGAGAAAATCAGGCACGGGCTACCGAATTGTGTCCCGCCACAAATAGCCTAATAGATTAAAACTTATCCCCTCTGATCACCTTATTTGCTGAATTATATGAGTTTTGGGGATGTAATAGTTTAATAGATTCAAATATTAGACTATTAGATTATAACTAAAAAATAGAGCATTAAATTAGACTATTTTTTGATCATCTTAGTAATATACATTAATGATCAATAAATTTTAAAAATTATATATTAATTTATTTAAAAATATATATTAATATATTAAATATTTATTTTATTATATATATATATATTATTTAATTATATATTATATATTAGTGATCATCATATTTTAGGTATCTTGATAAAAAAAATATTTGCAAGATGAGAAAAGAACTTGAAAATACGAAGAAAGGCTTCATAGGAAGAACAGCCAAATAGCATTTCTTTATATGTGTAATTTTTTTTTATTTTTAAAAATTACAGGGCTAACAAACTTGGTTGATAGGAGCCGTGTTTTAATTTAATTTTTGAATTTTTTTTTTTAAGATGGGTGCCGGAGGAAACGTGGTAAAATAGGAGTACTCTTCTAAACATATAGAGCGAATCTCTAGGAAGCAAGATGATTCAAAAATATAATTTTAATAAATAATTATCATAATAAATATTTATGTCATTAATGCCTTTGAAAGCGATAAGATAGTGAACGACGAATTAATTTTCATCTAGGCTTGCAACTTGCAGGCCAAAGGACAGCCATGTCAATTGAATGGTCTCAGCTTGGTAGCCTAACGCACGGGAAACCATTACATGGAATAGGATGCACGCAAACCTATAAAAAGTAAACAAGTCAGCCATTTCTTGTTTCATTAAATGCTAGTTAATCATTCTTCATTAAATGATAACCATCGCTAATCATAGTTTAGTAGAATAAAAATTATATGAAACTGGTATTATAAAATATCATGTGCAATGAATTTTATAGTTTATCATATTTTTTTAATACTAATATTAAAAAATATATATGAAAGTCAAACTTTTTCTACTAATGAAATTATTCTGACTTTTTCTATTAATGAAATTATTCATCTCATAATTAAAAAAATAATATTTTTTCTTCCTTATTTTTAGTATATATATTTTCATAATACATACTATATGACTGTATAATATATACTAAATTAATTAATTATTAAATAAATTAATATATCTATATAGATAAATTGATACATGCTATAAGCTTTTCTGACATACATCCAGCAACGACATAATACATACCTCTGAATAAATTGATATATAGTTTTTCGAAATTAGTATTCATCAGTACATAGTATATGATTAGTTGATGTAAATTAAGCAAAATATTTATTCGATGTTCTAATACACATCTCTAAATAAAGTGATGCATAGTTTTCAAAATATAGCATTCATCAATATACAGCACATGACCAAATGATACACCAAGATAGTTTACTGATACATATTATAAGCTATTTTAATACACATGACTTATGTATCGATTTATCTACAGCTGTGTATTAGGTTGTTGTTATGTATATATCAAATACTATAAGAAATTTGACTATTAGCGATGGCTAATTGCCATCGCTAATAGTAGTGTTGGGCTCATCGACTTTCTAACCCTGATTTGGCATTCGTACGACTGATGGTCGATGTCGCCAATTAATGATCGACACCACCGACTAAATGGCAACCATAGCAAATTTTTGAATAATGATGGACAATAATAAGTCGGACATATAACTCTTCAATCGACTGTCAACTAATTTGGCGCCC
>QRFJ01000271.1:1757832-1863681 GCA_006176705.1 Cocos nucifera | reverse complement strand
TCGTAGATCGGAAAGAGTTTCCCGTCCCCTGAAAGATACTTAGGTATTATTTCAGAGGATGTAGAGGAAATGTTCCTCATAGGTAATGGTGCTCATGGTGATGATCCCAAAACCTACAACGAGGCGATATCAGATATCGACTCCGAGAAATGGCTTGAGGCAATGAAGTCAGAAATTGACTCGATGCACTCAAACCAAGTCTGGACCTTGGTAGATCCACCAGAAGGTATAGTACCTATTGGGTGTAAATGGATCTTCAAGAGAAAGATTGGTGCAGATGGGAATGTGGAGACATTCAAGGCTAGACTGGTGGCAAAAGGTTATAGTCAACGTGAAGGCATTGACTATCAGGATACCTTTTCCCCGGTAGCTATGCTAAAATCCATCCGCACATTGCTTGCTGTTGCAGCCTATTTCGATTATGAAATATGGCAAATGGACGTGAAAACGGCATTCCTAAATGGATATCTTGAGGAAGATATCTATATGGAACAGCCGCTAGGTTTCACATCCAGTGATACTGATCACAAGGTTTGCAAGCTGCAAAGGTCCATATATGGACTTAAGCAAGCATCTCGGAGCTGGAACACTCGTTTCAATGATGTGATCAAAAAGTTTGGTTTCATCAAAAATGAAGAGGAACCATGTGTTTTCAAAAGGGTCAGTGGGAGCGCTGTTGTCTTCCTCGTATTGTACGTGGATGACATCCTCCTTATTGGGAATGATATTCCCATGTTGACATCAGTCAAGATGTGGTTGTCCAAGGAATTCTCCATGAAAGACCTAGGTGAAGCATCCTTTATTCTAGGAATTAAGGTCTATAGGGATAGACCGAATAGGATGCTAGGACTTTCACAGAAGATGTACATAGAGGAAGTACTAAAGAGGTTTAGTATGGAAAACTCTAAGAGGGGATTAATACCCTTCAGACATGGTATTCATCTTTCCAAGAAGATGTGCCCCAGCACACCTGAGGAAATAGAACGCATGAGCAAGATCCCTTATGCTTCTGCAATAGGGAGCCTCATGTATGCCATGCTATGTACACGACCTGATATAGCCCATGCTGTGAGTGTCACAAGCAGATATCAGTCAAATCCAGGTGAAGAACACTGGACTTCTGTGAAATGTATCCTTAAGTACTTGAGAAGAACTAAGGATATGATGTTGGTCTTTGGTAATGGAGAACTCCAAGTTCAGGGATACACAGACTCGGACTTCATGTCCGATATAGATGATCGAAAGTCGACATCTGGCAGACTGTTTGTGCTGGAAGAGTTCCAAGCAAACGGTGATACCATCTCATCCGCGATTACCTTGAGAAAGGTTACGTTGAGGTCAAGAGAGTCAACTCCACAGATAATGTGGCAGACCCACTTACAAAGCCGTTGGGCCAGCAGAAGATCGAAGCCCACCTTGAGAAGATGGGACTTAGACTTGTAGCCAATTGGCTTTAGGACAAGTGGGAGATTGTTAGATATATGTGCCCTAGAAGCCAGAATTGGCTGACACTTGTAATACACTTCTAGGGGCAAAATTGTAATTTTGACTATAATTAATGAAATGGGTTATTTTCTATCACACATGTGTATTTAGTGTCTGTGATACATCCTTTGAGTTAATGGTAATGATAATTCATATTTTCAAGAGTTGAAAATTTAAGACATGAATAATCATTATTAACTCATAAACAGCTCCCGACCATAGGATCATCACGAGGATGGTGATTGATCCGGAAGGTTGGTGTACGATCGCTTCTCTTTAGTAGATGAGTCTTGAGTCTACGGTGTGGAGACACCGGAGCGAGAGTACAGGTACTCGTTAGAGAACGAGGGCACTGAGCGTGACCACCTCGAGTAGTCATTAGGGAAGTCTACCTTCTCGTCAATGACTGACTCGATGCTGCAGTAGTGTGTCTGGTTCTTTGACCTGAGATGCATCGGCAGTTCACCTTGAGGGTGTTATAGTTTGACTACACCATTACTCGGTCTCCTAGCCATATGGAACCCTGAGGTGTATGTTGGCTATAGCATGTTCATTGTAGGAACTGGATTGCATCAAGATGGGATCTATCTACCTCGGTGGTAGAGGAGTAGCCCTATGATGATCATGAGAATCAAGTCCAGAAATCCATGGCCATGGTAGAGTGAAATAATAGAAAGAGTTTCTATTTAGATTTTCACATTGGACTCGAATCGAATGATTACATCATATGACAGAGACTAGGGTTTGACGAGTTCACCTTAACCCTAATCTGATCGGGGCTCAAGATAGAAGAACTTAATCACACAGGTAGCTGCACCAAGAGGTTCGCATTCAGCTCTGATGGGTTGCCACCATATACTGCTAGGTGTCACTGGTGGATTTTGGGAGCAATTAGAATGATTTAGATGATCGATCATTCTAGCTGTTCGAATCAGAAGAGTTCTGATCCATCGAAAGGAGTTTCGATGATGTCTATGATAGAGATCATGACATATCCCATTACCATACAGAACTGAACCTAACTGGGTCACACAAACAAGGGTTTGAATCTGGTGATCATCAATTGAACTGATCTAGTTCAATTGATCTGAATGAGATTCAATTAGGTTCAAGGAAATCGTGCTAGCACTCGATTGAACCTAACGTTCTTCTTTTACTATCATAAATAAGTTGTCCTGACTGAGCCAAAGGAGTTTGTGCTCAATCAGAGGCCTTCATATGGTCTGACTGGAGGTTGTCCAAGTCAGAATAGGTTGTCTTATTTGTAAGACATTACCTGCCATTTTTGGTCACCTGCCATTTCTTGTTCTTTGACTTTGGTCAAAAGTCTACCGTTGACTGGTCAAACGTTGACCATTGACCCTTTGACTTTTGACCACATGTCATGCACCTATTGGAGAGCTGGTGGGGGCCTTGTCCCCCTGCCAGAACCTGGCAAGGAGAAGGGCGCACGCCAAGGGTGGCGTGAGCCCAAGTAGGAGGCGCCTAGGAGTCCTTGTTGGACAAGGACTCCACCTCCCTTTTGGATTCCAATCAGAGTTCTACTAAGAATCCAGTTTGACTGGTCTTAGGCGCCCTCTAAGGAGGAATCCAGGGGTCTCTTTTTCAACCAATCAGATTTAGATCTGATTTCACAAAGGGTTGTGATTGGTTGAGAGGAAGAGGAGTTGGATCACAAGAGGTCTATAAATAAGACCCTGCGCCCAACCCTAATCCAAAGTGAATTCAATAGAGATTTCCCACGCCCCAAGGCTGCCTCTCCCCTCCTTCTCCATGCCATACTCTCTCCTCCTTCTGCTCTCCACGTCCAAAAGTGTTTTGGACTTAGTTTGGTGCGATTCAGATCAAGGAAAGGCGATCAAAAGCAAGAAGGCTGCGCTGCTGCAAAAGGACGACTGCAGATCTTCAAAAGAGTTTTGAAGATCCTCCAGATCAGATCCAGATCTGATTTTTGGAGGTGTGATAGAGAAGAAGAGGATTCTCCAGATCCAACCCGAGTGGATACCGGTAGAGGCCAGGCGCTTGCGTGGCTAAGATCCAGAACCTTCCGCTGCAATCAGGATCATCTACAGGGTAATAGGATTACCCAAATCAGGTAAATTAAATTTAATTTAATTTATCTTATTTTATTTTATTTATTAAAATAATAAGAATCAGATCTGAAATATATCAAGATCTGATTGGGATCAAGAAAAAAATTTTTGAAATATATCTCTTGATCTGATCAGATCTAGACGAACCTGGACCGGAAAATCAGGATTTTCCTTTAACGGACACCCCCAAATCCTAAGATGTAAAAATATTGACTTATGCCCTGTCCATATTTCATATGATGTTTTATTAATAGATTTACTCAGAACCCTATTTAGAATGTAATAAGCTGACTCGAGCGCATATCCCCATAGAAAGATCGGCAAACCAACAAACCCCATCATGGATCGAACCATGTCCAACAGGATCCGATTTCTTCTTTCAGACACATTATTATGTTGTGGTATTCTAGGAGGAGTCTATTAGAAAAAAATTCCATTCTTCCCAAGATATGTTAGAAATTCATTGAAAAGGTACTCATCTTCTCGATCAGATCGAAGAGTTTTAATACTCTTTCCAATTTACTTTTCTACCTCATTTCGAAATAGTTTGAATATTTCAAATGATTCTGACTTATGCTTCATTAAATAGACATATCCATACCTCGATAGATCGTCTGTGAAGGTTATGAAGTAGAAATATCTATCTCTGGCACTTGAGCTCATGAGTCCACATACATTCGAATGTACTAAACTCAAGAATTTAATGGCTCGTTCATCTTTTTCAGTAAAAGATGACTTGATCATCTTACCAAGAAGATAGGAGTCATAGGTCGGAAGTGACTCATAATCACTAACCTCAAAAAATTTTTCTTGAGCTAACTTGTTAATTCTATTCTTGTTAATATGACCTAGCCTATAGTGCCAAAGGTAGATATCAGACACATCACTAATTCTAGGATATTTACTAGAGGATTGAACCACGTTAACAGGCATAGAAAGTAAATAAATTTCGTTATTCAATTATCTAATTAAAATTGTAACATCATTCAAAATGATATTACAATTTTTTTTTTATTGATATTTCAAAACCATGCATGGCTAAAAGGCCTATAGAAATGACATTCAATAAAAAAGTTAGACAATAATGACATTCATTAAGAATAACTTTATTTAAATTGATTACAAGGTTCATGATTCCTAAAGCTAAAATTGAAACTTGTCTTCCATTTCCAATATTCAGGAACCTCTCATCTTGATCAAATCTCCTACTGACCTGCAACCCTATATAGAATTACAAATATGATAAGAGCTTCCAGTATCTATTACCCATGCAGTAGAATCAAATAAAAAAAATTGTAAGATGTTATCATATAATTACCTTGCCCAGCAATCGCTTGCTTTTTTCTCGACCTATTCGGATACAGGGAGGCAATATACAAAAGACAATTCCTCTTCCAGTGCTCTTGCTTCTTGCAGAAGAAGCACTCTACCTGACTCTAGTCGGGCTTGCACTTTTTGGTCTGACCCTATGCAGTCGTTCCAGCATGCAGCCACACCTTCTTATTTTTCTTCTTCTTGTTCTTCTTCCCTTTCTTAAAGAGTCGACAACCAGAAGAAGACCCTCTCATTACATTCACTATCTCCTTATGAAGTTGGTGATCCTTCTCAAAGTTCTGCAGCAACCCCAATAAGTCGTGGTAGTTCACTGTAGGCTTTGCCATTCTAAAATGAGTTAGAAAGAAGAGGAAGGACTTGGGTAAAGAATTAAGGATCGCATCCTTATCGAGCTACTCATGCAGGAAAAAGTCTAACTTGCTAAGACGCTCAATCATCTCGATAATGTACAATACATGATCGATGACTGAGGTCCCATCCCTCATTCGAGCATTGAAAATGGTACAACTTATTTTATGCCTTTTAACGTCGTCCGGCATGCCAAAAGAGTCATTCAATATTTAAAGCATCTCTTGTGGTTGGGTGTTTTCAAACTTATGGCTAAACTCGTCATTCATTGCCACCAACATTATACATCGAATGATGGTACGATCATTGAGTCACTTCAGATAAGTATCTCGGATCGCTCTCCCAGCGTTCGGGGTTGGCTCCTCAGGTGCTCGATCCATTACGACATAAAGGATTTGCTCATGCTCCATGATGATTTTCAACCTACAATACCAGCTATTGTAGTTGGATCTCATTAATTTGTCATGGTCTAATAATGATCGGAGCGATAGGTTAGTGGCCATATCTACACAAAAAGAAAAATCAAATCTAATTAGTATATAAATTATTAATCCTAAAGACTTGGACTTCAGTTTAAAGGTTCTTCCACTATTTTATACGAATTGGTAGCTTCTACTTTCAATTCGAGGAATTACTCTAATTTTTTAGTAAATACTAGAATCTATATAGACTACACATGAGCTAAACTTTGGTTGGTCAACCCATGTGCACTTATGGGTAGATTTAAAATAAATTATTTCTCTAAACAACTTCTAATAACATTGATTTTGCCCCATAGACCTAATCAGTAGGCTTTGGCCTCCATTGAAAAAAGGTTCGATTAGGCCCAACCATTAACATGACCATATTTGATCTTATCTAACTAATAAATGATCAGACCCAATTTTGGTCGGCCAACTTAACCACCATCAGAAAGACTTAACGAAATTATCATTTTATGAATGATAATTTCATTAGTCAATAATTACCAGGCCTTTGGGCCTCCAATGATCATTATACTAATGAACTCATTATCACTCAACTTAATGGAAGGCTATGACTTGATTATCTATATAACTATTTTATTTTTAAGGACCTAATAATTTTAGAGGATTTAGTTAACCAATTTAAGAAAATTCAGCGAGCCAATTTTGATTCTCCCACTGACTTCACCAAGTCAGAAAAGAATCTAATCTAAGCTGGCATTAGGAGCATCTAAATCAGTCAGACTGATTTACCTAATAGACATGGGTGAGTCCGAATCACCAAGTGATCTAATCAAAATCTAACTCATCAGGATGGTTAGATAAGCGAGATCAATGGAAGTGATATATCATTAACTCATCAAAGACCGAATCAGTATGAGTAGCTTCTAATTAAAAATCACTGGTCAAACTGCCAAACTTATCTTAGACACCATCCGATTCATTAGTTTTAATTTGACCAATCTAGTAATTTGGGATTCGACCGCGTAGCCTTGAATCAAGTCCATTTGATTCTTATTAAAGGCATGAACTTGACCAACTACAACTATTGTAATTGAGTCTATAGAGTCCTTGACCTAATCTAAATTAACATTTAATTAGATTTGATCAATTATTCTAAATTAGTCTATCTTTTAACTAACCTTAGGTCTAACCTAATTTATGGACCTAATTCAGCTAACCTAATAATTCAAAAGTTTATGATTAATGACTTAGAGTCTTAATTCATAATTTTAGATACTAAATCATTATACTTAATTTTTAATTAAATTTATGGGCTGAGAATTAGGATTTGATATTTTAAAAATATTTTTAATTTTGAAAGATTCTTTACAACTTAGCATTGTTCATCAATTGAGTCGACTCATTTCAAAATTAAATCATCTCAATTTACAAATAGCACTAGTTGTAGGGTTTAATCTGAAACTATGTACACTACATAATCATAAAATTATGAATCAAACTTTATCTAATTATGTATTCATGATCATAAATTAGATTAAAGTCTAATATAATTAAATCATAAAAATATTAGATCAAATTTAGTAATTTTATGATTAACGATATAGATCAGCAACGTATCAGGATAATCTTTTCACTGTAGGGGGTAAACCCTACAATAGGACAACCTGCAGTCCATGCAATCTGGATTTTAATTTTTTAGATCTAATTACTTTAATTATTAGATCAATATTTAGATCAAATCTAAATTATTAATCTAAATATACAAGCATATCATATTTAAAGAATCTTGTTTTGATACCAATTTAAGAAAATAGTGTAGGATTTGCTATGCTATTTTCAAAAAATATTTTAAAAATAGTAATGATGCAGCAAAAAATAATTAATCTAATTAATTATCTACTAATCATATTAGATTATTTAATCCTATATATTAGGATCTAAACATAATATGCATGCATACATTAATAGATCTAAAAATAAAATTATGTAATAAACTATTTACTACATCTATGTGTTCAGAACGTAATACCTTTTTGTGGATAGTCGATCACCATAATCAGAGTCCACCAGATGATACTTTGGTATCACGTCACAGCCGTACATATATTCGGCCTCCATGATTGATCCACACGAAGCTCCTGATCCCGATCAGTCCCGTTGGAGTGCTAGCTCCTCGCCGGAGCCTTCGATGGCTGATCACGATCAATTCGATCGATCAAATACTTTTTAAATTTTTAAATATTCTAAAAAATTAGAATATAAATACTGAAGGATGATGAAGATGTGTTTCAAATTTGATGGCGATCTGATGCTCACAGCACTCGATCTCTCCATCCGAACTCAGATTCTCAAATCTAGGATTTCACTCAGTCCAAAAATCCTGACACACTAAAAATTCTATCACGCCCTCTCTGTATGGAGTTTTTCTATAAAATAAGCTTTCATGGAAATATAAATTTTAGATCTATAATTCTTATTTAGATCATATCTAAAAATAGGATATCATTAAAGGTTAAAATCACAAGAAAAGATAGAGATGAGGAAAAAGTAAAGTGCTGCAGGATCCTATTCACCTTCATTCCAAGATTTTTTTTATTTAAAATTGATGCTCAAACACTCTAAAATTTTTACCACATAATGCTAACCCCTTCTCATGCATGCACAAAATTTTTTATAATTTATTAGCATGAATACCATAAAAAAACTATATAAAAAATGATAAGAATTAAGTGGTTGAGAGGTTTTAACCACTCACTTGATTTCAAAAATCAAATGAGCCTCTTATCCTTATCCAATACCCCCTCCCTTGTGTTTAACATGCAGAAGGACTCTTCTTCTACATGCATATTTTATTTTTCAAAAAATATTTGATAAATAAAAGGAAGAGCATGGGAAGTAGAGTGGAAAAATCAAAAATGGTGGGCCTATGAAAGAATTTGAATTTAAACTTCATTTGACTTGGTCCTAATTGGTTTCAACCAAACCAATTAATCTAGATTCAATTAAATCATATTAAACCCAACCAAATTAGACTTAGTCTAATTCAATAAAATTTTAATTAAATTAAAAATTAATTTGATTTACGCCCTGATCAAATCAAGGTCAAAACTCCTATAGCGATTAGGTCATCTCATGACCTGATCGGATCAATTCCAATCGAATCAAATTTAATCAAACTTGATTGAATCCTTATTGCTCAATCAAATTAAGCTAATCAGCAATCAAATTGCTAGTTAATCCTCCAAAAATATCTGAGTCCAAATCGAATGGATTATCGGGTAATAGAGTCCTATCAACATGAAACTCTTGAAGAGTCCTAAATCAGTAGGACTCTTAAACCCAGTGTTCCAAACAAATCGAACTCACGATCATAGAGTCCTAGACTAGTGAAACTCTTGATCAGAGAGTCTCAGATGAGTAGGACTCAGAGTTCCTATGCAGTAGGACTCTTGGTCATAGAGTCCCAGTCCAATGGAACTCTTGACCATAGTATCTTAGATTATCAGGACTCATGATCAAAGAGTTCCAGACAAGTAGGACTCAGAGTTTCAATCCAGTAGATCTTGGTCATAGAGTTTCAGTCCAGTGGAACTCTTGACCATAGAGTTTCAGACCAACAGGACTCTTAATTAGAGAGTCCCAGACCAGTAGGACTCAGAGTCCCAGTCTAGTAGGACTCTTGGTTATAGAGTTTTAGTTCAGTGGAATTCTTGACCATAGTATCCTAGATTATTAGGACTCATGATCAGAGAGTTCAAGATAAGTAGGACTCAGAGTTTCAGTCTAGTAGAACTCTTGATCATAGAGTTTCAGTCCAGTGGGACTCTTGATTACAGAGTTTCGGACCAATGAAACTCTTGATCAGCCATCAGATCAGGTAGGAACTCCTAATGTATGTGATCCCGTAGGT
Source organism: Cocos nucifera (assembly GCA_006176705.1). NCBI lineage: Eukaryota > Viridiplantae > Streptophyta > Magnoliopsida > Arecales > Arecaceae > Cocos > Cocos nucifera. The sequence continues at coordinate 1,854,082 of QRFJ01000271.1, read as the reverse complement.
CCGAACCTAAGTCGGTAGCACAGAAATCAATTTCTATACTAATCGAAGTGACCATCTAGCAATGGTATCCGACATCCGGATAGATCGAATAATCACAATCACAACATTCAGAACCTACACAAATATGGTTATCATATAATTCATCCTTATGATCTCTATGTAATAGATGACTCAGGGTTAGACTGTCAATCCTAAAAAATATATCCATGTCGTGTCTCAAAGCAATTAGTCTCGTGACTCCTCACTAAGACTATCCTGATCAAGATTTTGCTAAATTGAAACACAATTGAACACAGCTCCTAAAATCATGAGTGGTCAATCCCATCTTGATATACGCATTGACTCCATAAGTATTTGATTGTGTCCAGAAACCTTTCGTTACTGAATTAGAAATTCAGATAGTTCGACACCAAAATACAATGAGTTGCTTGAAAGTCAATCCCATCTTGATAGGAAAAAAGTTTCGGAGTTGGTTACGTTCAGTGTATATGTACCCATACATCTCACTTGCATGCCATATCAATGTCTCAACACTCCTTGGTTATGAAAACAACCAACGCATGTGGCACACAACGACCTATACTTGATAAACGTTGTCGTCCTAAGTAACAACGTATCATTTGATCGTGAACTATTTAAGGACTAAATGACAAATCCTCCTTTGTCGAATCTAGAAGTCCTAAGAACTTTATCATGATACAGGAGTTCATTAGAAGATAACAGAATTTATGATGAAAAATATCAAAATAATTTTTATTAATTTATAATTCATATATAATTATAAATATATGCCTCAATCGTTAACAGATTGACGATTGGCTTTGAAATATATTTCCAACAGTCCTGACTAAGACATCCGCAAAATTTGGTATCGGAGCAGTTGATATCCCAACAACAATAAATCTTAACACATGCTTTCGTTAATAATTCAGTTCACATTAGCGAACATTATGAGCTTTAATCTTAGGATGCCTCTATTTAATGCTACTGCATCAATAATTAGCAATGGTATCACTTCTTGTAAAATAAAACAATACTAGAATCAATAAAAACAAGCTCATGCAGGGGGCAAAGGTAAATTATATACTTATCCTCCCAAGTCCTTGAAAAATTGGCTTAGATAGCCAATTTAGCTAGTTGATTGGCCTCCCTAAAGATATACATAATATAAATATATGAGAATGACCAAAGAAGTAAACATAACATATGAAATTTTGGACACTGAAGGCTAAAGATATCATTAGATAGAGTCTAACCATTAATTAGTTGTTTCTAGACTGAGTTGCACATCTGTTTAGCAATCAAAGATATGGTTGCACAGAGTTTATAGAATAGTCAAATTGTTGGCCTATTAATTTTTAATTTAAATAAAAATTATTTTTATCAACGGTGTTAGCAGATTGTTACAGTCGGAGTTTTTGTACAAAAAGGGTTTTTGATGAGGGTACAGATGTAATTAGCAATTTAGAAGGGTATTTATATAAATTTAAATTTCCATAAGAATATTCGTGCAAAAATCCCTTTCATGTGATAACTTTTCTTAATGAAAATTTTCAGAGCTAGCAAGTTGGCATGTAAAGGCCAGTCACCTACAGCAAACATTGCTACAATTACTAAAGCTTCTTTATTTTGCGAGAAAAAGGGAGGGAGACCTATAAAGCATGAAGGAGAAGCCTATGGGACAAGACCATCTAGTGATAGCTTTTATCGATTGGTGCCTTCTTATTCCCACATAAAAAGAATGCTTAAACATCTCTATTTTGCTTAAAATAACTAAAACAAACTCCAGCATCAAATTGAGGAGGAAAGCCAGTAGGACGATGAAATGTGGTAAAGAAACAAAAACATAATTTTGTGTTTTTAATACATGGACAGACCGATATTTTAATGTATATTGGTGTATATAGATGAGTGAGGGTACGGGGAAGAATTATTGGAGAGTATCACATCACCTAAACATCAGTGTCACCATTAGCTAGTGATACATATTTTAGTTTCATGTTGGATTCTACTGCTTTGTACGTATACTTCAAAAAATGATCCTTATCTATGGAAGGCCTTCAAACCATGATAACCATAAATAATGACATAGATCAGTAAAAGTTGGACATGTAATTTTTCTTTTTTCTTTTTTTATTTTTTGTTTATTTTTGTTGGTAACCTCAATAGATCTGTTTGGCTTTTTCACGACAAAAACCTTTTGTATGTGGACTGCAGTCACGGTCACATTACCAAACCACCAATCACTTGCATCTTTTAAGGAGCCATGGACATGCAAAGATGTGGAATTGACAACCACTTTGAAGGTATGTGAACCACAAAATCCCTCCTTGACATGCAAAGCCCTTGAGCTTCTGATGCAAGAATACAAGGAGGTAGCTCTCACTTCCATATGCATGCACATGAAGCATCATGAGATGCACCCTTCAAGTTAGGACATCAAGTATACATCCATGAGTTGATTTAACTTGTCCCAATGCTAATTTGTGTCAATTCATGCCCTTAAACTAATGAAATGACTAGTCCCATTCATGATACTGAACCAAGAAAGCATATCTTGTGAAATTAATTCCAAATATCATATCATGCTACCCAAGTCCATGATTTGAAATGCAAGTAGATACTTCAAAATTTTATTTCATGAGGGGTGATGAAAATATACCTGTTAGCTTTTTGAGATTTTGTCGTTCCTTTCATGCGTCAGGTATATCTTTTTAATAGTTGTTATTGTTCTTGCTGTTGTGTAATGAAAATATGTGTGGTTGCTTTTGAGATTTTGTTGTTCCTTTGCTGTGTTAGGTATATCTTTTGAGTTGTTGTGATTGCTGCTACGGTTGGAGGATTTCGGATGGTCAGATAGGGCTTTAGAAAGAAAAGAAAAGAAAAAGATAAATAGAGAGATAAAGGATCCTCCTTAATAGTGTAAACTGATGTCAAGACGATGCTTTCCTATGAATCTTACGAGATATTTTGTATTCTGACTTCTTAGATTGTACTCACATCAGAATAATGTGCTTGTACTAAAAATAAAGAGAGAGAAAGAGAGAGAAAGAAAAAGAAGAAGTTGAGAGCTTGTTGTGCCATATTACATCTGGAGTCTTGAGTCTTGAACCTTTTTATCAACGAAGAGTCGTGTCTCCGCAGAATAATTAGGCTCTAGAATTTAAAGTTTATCGGGAAGCTGATTCCTAGTTTTTCTTACCTAGATCGATTCAAGAATAGAAGTCCAACCGAAACCAATCTCCTACTTTGCCATGTATCGACCCACAATTAACATTTATTTTCAATATAGAAAAGATAAACTCATGATAAAATTACTTAGGTCTAGATATTGAAATGCTTGATCTAAAAACTCCTCCAAGCAAAGAAAGGCTATGGTCACCACACCATTTCTTGGTACCAGCACTCCAACAGCCATTTACTGATCATACTTGTCCCTATTTCATCATCATAATCCTTCCGTACTTTGCCAATGCTTTAGATACCCAAGAAGGAGGCCCTAAAGAGAAACCCCACCAGTCCTGATAAAGTAAGAGGATGATGTGTACACCTAAAAGTGTGAGAGGTTGCTCATTTTCGGTTACTGCTTCCCTGATGTCGTTGTCTCTAGATAGAGTCCTCATATCCATCACTTTGGACCCAACAACATAGGCAAGGGAGCCAGTACCAACACTTGATTGCATCATTTGGCATTGCCTGATTAAATCCTCATTAGCCTTGCCTGCATTGAAAAATTATATGTTAGGTCACAACCTACAAGTCCAATGGTAAGATTAGTCCAATCCCTGGGGAAGGGAGGCTGATCCAGGGTAAGTAAAAAAAGGAGCATGCTAAAGATATCCTGCTGATATTTTGAAGAAAATAAATATCCTTTAATTCTTCAGCTATCACTGGGCATCCTTAAATCATTGCAGGGAAGCATCTGATATATAATTTAAATCTTGCTAGAATATGCATATTTAAAGACAAATAACCTGACAAGTTGAAGTTGCTGGCTGATGATAATATCAATTTATTATAACATTACTGCTATTTAATATATCTTTTAGCTTTATAATAGTAACATAAAACTTGTGCACAAAGCATGTTAGATCCTGACAAAAGTTTCATGGATCAATAATAATCACTAAGCTTTCTTGAGAGCTAATTCTGCGGCAATAAGGAGGTGCTCAATTTGCGATCGAAATTGAAATCGGAATGAAAATCGAAATAGATTGAAATCGAAATCAGAATAGTCTAATCTTTTGAAATGTTTGGTTCATAATCAAAATCGGAATCAAAATAAAAATTGGAATAAAAATTTAAATCCATAGAAAAGAATGGAAATTGAGTTTTAGATAGATTGGACCATTTTCATTCCACTTCGAAATCAGAATCGGAATGAGACTCTCTCAACCAAGCAGTTGGAATGAAAGTCATCCATTTTCATTCCGATTTCGAACCCCTATTCCTCCTAACCAAGTACCCTCTAAATGCTAAAATGCAAATAGTATTATCAATGATCATGTATGTAAATTAGCGCAACATAGATATGTATATCTATAAGCTGTCCCTAAGATTCATTTCACCAAAACTTGTGCTTCTCTCCTCAAGTTTTTTCAAGTTATGAAACTTGATTATGAACCTTGATCAGTAGCCATAGATTAGTTTTTTCAAGTTTCAACTAACATGATTAATTAAAAGATGTTATGGATAAATTTTTGAAAACAGAAGACTTCAAATGCAAGCAATAAAAAAATATTTTTTTAAAAAAAAATAAACAACACAAATCGCCTAGATATGCAAAAATAATATGGTTGAAAAATTAAAATATATTGAAGGATTATCAAAATAATTTTTTATCCTACTAGGCATCTCGATATTGGGTGAATTTGGAGGATAGGTATGCACTAGAGGGTGAGTCTCTTTATCTGGAAAGTCGCTTGAGGGTGACCAGATCTTTCTTGAGGGAGAGAGGCATGCATCTGTAGCTTGTTTGCCCAATTTGTGGTATAGATGATGAGACCCTTGAGCACATGCTCTTTCTATGTTCGAGAGCTTTATAGGTATAGCATCTGGCATGGATGCATAGCCTAGTCTCTCATATTAGAGCTTTGATCCAAGCCTTTTTGGACCTGTCAAGATAGCATGCAGGGCAGCTGCATCACAGATGGTTAGTATCAAAGTATCTTATACTGCCTATCATATTTGGTTGGTCAGAAATAGCCTAATGTTTAAAGTGAAGAGGGGTTTGGCGCTGGAGAGAGCCATTCTACTCATGCAACGACCCGTTAGGTTTTTATCACTTAAGAGCCATCTTCTTCGATACATCTCAAGATCAATTTTGATGACGGCATTAGGAGCTCACATAGAGGTGCTGGATTTATGATTCGCGATCCAATGTCTAGACTGATAGTGGTTGGAGGCACTTATCTATTCAAGTTCTTGGTCCTAATTGCAAAGCTTTGGACTATATGGGCCGGGATCACTTATGCTCGTCGGACCCTTTAGGTTGACCATCTAATTATTGAGTGTGACTTGGCTATAGTTGTAACTTGGATTTGGAGGGGCATACAAAGTGATGTTATTCATCCCTTCCTTTGGGATATAGTAATATTACAGATCGATTATGCAAGCATCACCATCGGACATGCTTTTTTGGAGGCAAATTTAGTAGCTGATTAGGTAGCGGCTTTTATTATGGAGCATTTCAGTCCACCATTCTGGATAGATATAGGTGAGATCCCTGGTCCACTTGAGGATATTTTATTTTATTTTATTTTATTTTGATTTTTTTGGATGCATTCATACAAAAATTGTATAAATGATCTTTTTTATCAAAAAAAAAAAGAAAAGAAAAGTATGAGAGCCCTTACATTTAGGTTGGTGGCCAAGATGCTTCTATTACAATTGAACAGAGATATTTCCCTATCATAGTTGAATAAAGGTCCAACCAATTATAAGATATTTCTTTATTTTTTTTAATGACCATACTTTTTTCGTGTCCTTGCCCATCAAATGAACGAATCCAAAGAGTTCCTAAGATCCATAGGCAAATTAGGACCAAGTTGGCATTGATTTTCTTTTAAACAACTAAGGAAGAAGAGTAAGCTAGCTTGAACAACATATATAATGAAACCTTTTAGTTTATTATGCTGTTTATAAAATTTTTACGATCCTTGCTAGCTAATATTTAATATTTAGGAAGAGAATAAAAGTAAAAGAAGAAAAAACTCCCAGAAGTCCTGTCAAAATACCACACGGTCTTTATATGATATTTCAATTATTTATATTAAAAAATATAAAAATAAAAATAATATCAAATAAATTTTTAAAACATTCATTAACCATCTATCTTACACCAATGCCCTCACTAGATAACGGCGGGAGGACTTCTAGCTCGGATCCTAAAATAGTCTTGATGACCGGGTAAGATAAAGATGAATTAAAATTTTAAATTATATCAGATCACACGTTGCGTAGCTCCCAAAGTATTTTAAATTTTAATTTTTACATATCATTATAGATTTGAAAGAGGCTATTAATTTTATGATTGATATTATGAAATAAGATGTATCGTTATTGCACAAACAAAAAAAAAAATCAGGATCCAATAGCGCTTGTAAATTGTTTGATATTTATATAAATCAAGATGTCGGTGGTGATTTCGATTTTTTTATTATTATTATTATTATATTTTTCTTATGATTTCTCCTATGCTCCCCAGTTTCTAAATTGGGCACAAATTATTAGGTCAGGAGTTTTCCGCTTTTCCTAACTTATCACTTTCTGCGTCCCTTTCAAAAATCCGGAGACCATGCCGTCATCAATCCCCACAAAGGCCAGCATCTGATCCACCGATCGTCCCCACCAATGCAAATTCTCGGTCATCTGATCATCATCAGACGGCCATCGTACCACCGATCCAAAAGTAGCAAGAAAGTACAGTGATCCACCTCGCTCTCCAGATGCAATTCATTCATTCAAAGTGCTGTATCACCGAAATCTGGTGTACTGAGAGGGTATTAGATGATTACAAGCACTGATAGCACCCGGGCTTTGCGTACCAACTGGCTACAGTGTGAGCCCTCCACACCGTTACAGTTTTTTCTGTTTTTTTTTTGGTTGGTTTTAGTGAGAGCCCATCATGGACATCGGTCTACGCGACACGACGAGGAGGGACGGCGACCGACTCGGGGAGGCGGGGACTCCGTGGGTCCCACCTGGATTTGGAGGATCTTGGCCAATTGAAAACCTCGACGATTGTGGGTCCCAGTGGAGATATGAGATTATACGGCTCGGATGGATGGATGGATGGATGGATGCTTCTAACGTACTCTAATGGTACACTCAAACATCAAGTGCATCTAGGTTCATGTGATCTATGTAGTCGTATAGGTTTTTTTTTTTTTTAAGGTAGAAATACAGTATTTTTGAAAGAAGGATGGTTATTAAAGGATTAAATTTGTCGGTGGATAATTTTATGATGGTTCTGTATTTGTTATTATAAAATTATTAGAGAATGATGCATTTTTTTGATTATTTTTGATATCTCATATATTTTTAAAAAATAATAATACTGTTAACTGAATGGCATATTATATGATTAAATCTATAAAATTAATATTATAGATTTTTATGATTTATTTTTTTGCTTAATTTTTTTATTCTTATGAATGTATTTGTTGATGTTTAATTTAATTTAATCCATCTATTTTATCAAAAAAATGATTATTTATAATATATTTTTAAATAATAGTGTTGTAATCACTATAACGATCCGTTGGGCATCGAGAAGGAAAAAAATAATTATTATTTTTTATGATTCCTACCATAATATATCATCATAATATAAATGATAACCATTATTATTAGATATATTTTTAAAATAAAATAATTACTATTTAAATTTTAATTTTTTCTAAAAATTCTCTTCAATAAGAAATATATGGTTAATATATATATATTATTTCATCTAACAAATGAAGAAAAGATATAGTTGTTTTATTCTCATTATTATCTATTATTTCTTATTATAATAATTATTATTGCTATGTGTTGGGGATAAATTCTGCTCCCGCCGAAATTCAGCTTGATGCTCAGCCTAATGCAACCAGTAGCCACAGAAGAACTTAAGCAGATGGGCTTCAGCCAAACCCCCGGCGGTCGAGCTTCTTCTAATTCGTTCAGCCGGCCGAGCTACTTAGCTACCGAGCTCTTTCGGACTCCTCAGCTGCCGAGCTTCTTCGGACTTCTAACGTCAAGATCGAACTCCTTCAACCGGCCGAGCTACTTAGCGGCCGAGCTCCTTGGACACAGCAGCCCGGCTCTAGCCGAACTCAACCGTCGAGCTTCTTCGGACTCCTCAATCATCGAGCTTTTTTGGACTCCTCAGTTGCCGAGCTTCTTCGGACTCCCAACGTCAAGATCGAACCCCTTCAGCCGACCGAGCTACTTAGTGGCCGAGCTATTTGGACTCCGAGTGGCCGAGCTTTAACGGAATCCCCCGGCGTTCGAACTCCTCAGCGGTCGCCCCCTCGGCCGAACTCCCTAAGTGGCCGTCCCTTCAGCCGACCGAGCTCCTCCGAACTTCTCTACAGTCGAGCTTCTCTGAACTTCTCTACAACCGAACTCCTCCCGAGCTTTTCTTCAGTCGAACTCTCCTACAAGTCCGAACTCCTCTAGACGAACAACGAGACTGGACGGTATGGCCGCCACTACTGACGACGCCACTCTCTCCGTAACCAATCCCATGCGGCCCACGATCTGCCAGTATGGCTGTCACCATCCGTCTGATGGCACCTTCCTCTCCGTACCGAACTTCATGCGGCCCACGACTCGCCAGTATGGCTGTCACCATCCATCTGACAATGCCCTTCTCTCCATGCCGAACTCCATGCGACGGTATGGCCGTCCCCATTAACTAAGCTCCGTCTATAAAGGACCCTCCAGATACGCTAACTAAAATCTCTCTGATCTCTAAGCTCTCCTCTTCTTCTCCAAGCTCCGGAACTCATTCCCGAGCACTCCATTCTTGTTGGCCAGAGCTGACTTGATCGTCGGAGGATTCTTTCGGAGCCACCCTCCACCGGCTCCAGACGGGACTTTATTTTGCAGGTCCCCGACGGTGACCTCATCGACCTCCACTCTAGCGGACCCCAGCGACGATCAGATTCTGCGTCAACAGATTGGCGCTAGAAGGAGGGCCAACGAACCTTCGAGGTCCCCTTATTCTTAAAGAAGTGCTCGACGACGACTTTTCTCTTCCCTCTCCAGAGATCTCCCCTTTCTCTTCCGAAGAGAAAATGTCATCCAGGAGAGCTTCGGCACGGCGCTCGACGGCCTCCATGGCTCGATCCTATCTGGATCTGTCTTCAGCTCCGGTGGCTCAGGTTCCACCCACACCCACGGTGGATGTGAAGCAGTTCGACCTACTTGTCCGACAGATCCGTGGCCTCATGGAGGCATTGCAGGCTATGCAGTAGCCCTCGGTGGTGACTCCGCCAGGAAACACACCATCAGAATATCGAGAACCGACCCCAAGGAAGAGTACCAGGGCCAACGTACCCATCGCTCCTGAGAAGGGGAAGCAGAAAGCTGAGGATCCGTGGGGAAGCAGAAAGCTGAGGATCCGTATTCGGATCATGGTTCTCTACTCGGGGAGACCTTCCCCGTTTGTAGCCGGAAGCTCCTCAAGATCTACAACCGAGACGACGCCCTCGATCATAGACTGCGAAAGATGGACCGACGGATTGGAGAGCTCGGCCACGTCGCCCCGGCTCATCATGCCGACGTCCGTGCCGATCCCCCTTTCTTCCTTCAAATAATGCAAGAGCCCGTCCCGCCAAACTTCAAGCTCCCTCAACTTGAAAGTTACGATGGGGCCTCTGATCCGGTTAATCATCTTGAGGCCTTCCGAACCATGATGCTGCTTCACGGCGCTTCAGATGTCATGCTGTGCCGAGCCTTCCCATCTACCTTAAAGGGAGCAGCGAGGAACTGGTACTTGGCATTGAAGCCAAGTACGATCTTCTCTTTTGACCAGATGAGCAGTCAGTTCGTGGCTCACTTTATTAGCAGCCGACGACTAAGCCGAGGTTCAGATTCCCTGATGAACGTCAAGCAGAAGCAAGGAGAATCCATCCGGGCTTACGTCACCCAGTTTAACGCCGCGGCATTGAAAGTCCGGGACTTGGACCAGTCTGTCGCGATGGCTGCACTCAAGGGCGGCCTCCAGAAAAATAACTTGCTATTCTCCCTAGAGAAAAGGTACCCCAAGGACTTCGCCGATCTGCTGGCTCGGGCTGAGAGATACGCCCGTGCGGAAGAAGCCTTCAAGTTGAAGGATGAAGAAGCCTTAAGGGAGCGGCTGGCAGGCAATGGGGAGCCAAATGAAGTTCGACCATGCTCACGGACTCCCTTCGATAGCAGGCAGGCCCAAACTCCTCAAGCTTACAGAGAAGCGCGAAGAAGCCCTCCTCCCAAAAAATTTTGCGACTATACCTCCCTCAACGCTCCTCGAACTCAGATCTTCACCAAAGTTAAGAACCAACTGTCAAGATCAGAAGGGTTACGGTCTCCCCCAAACAAGCGTGACCGAAGTAAGTACTGCCTCTGCCATCGTGACCACGGCCACGACACTGAGGAGTGCATCCAGCTTCGAGATGAAATCGAGGAGCTCGTTAGAAAGAGACGGCTGGGTAAATTTATTCGACGCCAGCCTAAAGATCGGCGAAGGGCGCTGCCGTAATAAGAAATGATAAGGTCGGCCACCTCACGACATCGTCAACGTTACCCCAGGACCCAGCGTCGAAGCCAAGAGAAGCATGCTTCAAAGTGAGGAAGCCAGCATGAGATAGAAAAGGTCGTCCGCTTGAAGAAGCGCGGAGGAACAACGCTACCACGACCCTGAATCACAAAGAATTCGGAAAAACATTGCCGGTAACTTCCTTTCAACAAAGTTCTTCCCTTTCAACAGTATATTATTTTTGGGCGGCAAAACTATGTAATGATAGGGAAAGAAGCAGTCAATAGTCGTCGTGTTAGGAACAGGAGGAAGACCTCGTCCTAACACGAGCAGGTCAAAGACCATCAACCTCGGCTAGAGATAAGATCTCTCCCGAGCGACCATTGACAACCTCGGTTAGGAACAGAAGGAGAACCTCATCCTAACGTGAGCGACAACCTCGACCAGAGATAAGATCTCTTCCGAGCGACCACCTCAGCCAGAGATAAGATCTCTTCCGAAAAGCTCGGTCAGAGATAAGATCTCTCCCGAGAATCAACCTCTCAACCTCGGCCAGAGATAAGATCTCTCCCGAGCAACCACTCCGGTCAGAGATAAGATCTCTCCCCGAGAATCAATCTTGGCCAGAGATAAGATCTCTTCCGAGAAGTTCGGCCACCTCGGCTAGAGATAAGATCTCTCCCGAGCGACCACCTCGGCTAGAGATAAGATCTCTCCCGAGAAGCTCGGTCAGAGATAAGATCTCTCCCGAGAATCAACCTCGGCCAGAAATAAGATCTCTTCCGAGCGACCACTTCGAATCAACCTCGGCCAGAGATAAGATCTCTCCCGAGCATTAACCCCTAATGCGAGCGACAACCTCGGCTAGAGATAAAATCTCTTCCGAACGACTGTTGACAATCTCAGTTAGGAATAGGAGGAGAACCTTGTCCTAATGCGAGCATTAACCTCGGCTAGAGATAAGATCTCTCCCAAGCATTAACCTCGACTAGAGATAAGATCTCTTTCGAGCGACCATGTCAACCTCGGCTAGAGATCAGATCTCTTTCGAGTGTCCGCATCGATCGAGTCAACCTCGGTTAGGAACAGGAGGAGAACGTCGTCCTAACTCGAGTATCAACCTCAGCTAGAGATAAGATCTCTTCCGAGCACCTGAGACAACCTCGGTCAGAGCGCTCGAGAAGCCTCGGATAGAGATAAGGTCCGCGACAACCTCGGCCAGAGCGCCCGAGATGACCTCGACCAAAGAAAAGCAATCTTCCGAGCATCCGTGCCAACCTCGGCCAGAAATAAGATTGGAGGCAACCCCAACTGAAGATCAAATCTCTCCTGAGCGCCCGCATCGACCTCGGCTGTAGGAGACAATGTCGCCCCTGAGGAGCGCAATCTCCGGCTTCGATCGTAGCGGACGAAGCCCCCCTCAACCTCGGCTGGAGATGGGATCTTCCCCGGGCTTCAACTTGGATATCAACTTTAGCTGGAGGTGAGATCTCTCCCGAGCTTCGACCTAGACCAGCATGGAGCTCAAAGAAAGACTTCGGCAGTCGCCTTTTCTGCACTCCCTTTCTTTGATTTTTGAACTCGGGAGTGGGGGGGGGCTAGTGTTGGGGATAAATTCCGCTCCCGCCGAAGTCCAGCTCGATGCTCAGCCTAATGCAACCAGTATCCGCAGAAGAGCTTCGGTAGATGGGCTTCAACCGAACCTCCGACGGTCGAGCTTCTTCTAACCCGTTCAGTCGGCCGAGCTACTTAGCTACCGAGCTCCTTTGGACTCCTCAGCTGTCGAGCTTCTTTGGACTCCCAACGTCAAGACCGAACCACTTCAGCCGGTCGAGCTACTTAGCGGCCGAGCTCCTTGGACACAGCAGCCCGGCTCTAGCCGAACTCAATCACCGAGCTTCTTCGGACTCCTCAGCTGCCGAGCTTCTTCGGACTCCCAGCGTCAAGACCGAACTCCTTCAGCCGGCCGAGCTACTTAGTGGCCGAGCTCTTTGGACTCCAAGTGGTCGAGCTTTAACGGAATCCCCCGACGTCCGAACTCCTCAGTGGTCGCCCCCTCGGTCGAACTCCCCAAGCGGCCGTTCCTTCAGTCGGTCGAGCTCCTCCGAACTTCTCTACAGCCGAACTCCTCCCGAGCTTTCCTTTAGCCGAACTCTCCTACAAGTCCGAACTCCTCTGGACGAACAACGAGACTGGATGGTATGGCCGCCACTACTGGCGACGCCACTCTCTCCGTAACCAGTCCCATGCAGCCCACGACCTGCCAGTATGGCTGTTACCATCCGTCTGATGGCACCTTTCTCTCTGTACCGAACTCCATGCGGTCCATGACTAACCAGTATGGCTGTCACCATCCACCTGACAATGCCCTCCTCTCCATGCCGAACTCCATGCGACGGTATGGCCGTCCCCATCAACTAAGCTCCACCTATAAAGGATCCTCCAGATATGCTAACTAAAATCTCTCTGATCTCTAAGCTCTCCTCTTCTTCTCCAAGCTCCAAAACTCATTTTCGAGCACTCCATTCTTGTTGGCCAGAGCTGACTTGATAGTCGGAGGATCCTTCCAGAGCCACCCCCTACCGACTCTGGACGGAACTTTGTTTTGCAGGTCTTCGGTGGTGACCTCATCGACCTCCACTCCAGCGGATCCCTACGACGATCAGATTCTGCGTCAACACTATGATACTGCAAACATTAAAATTTTTAAAAATTACTTTTTAAGATGAATAATAGTTGCTATAACTATTATAACCATAGATATCTTTGTTTTTTTTTTTGGGGGGGTGTGAGGTGGGAGGGTTGAATCCTTGATAATTATTGTATAAGAAAGAAATATTTGCTAATAAATAATTGTATAACTACTTAAATGAATATGATATATTGCTATAGCCATCATGATAAGAACTATTTAAGAAAATTTATCCATCCAATATAGTTAAAATTATAATTTTTATTATTTATAATATTACATATTATATTATTTGCATGTGAGAAAAAATCTTGATGAAGAGTTAAGATTAAAATTGGGCAAGATAGATTTGCAAAGAATATATTTAATAAAAGCTATAATTTTATTAAAATATATTTTTTTACATGAAATATTTATTATAAAAAATCATAAAAATTATATAATATTTTAATTTAAATATAATTAGATGGATTCAATCGAACAAAATCTTCAAAATAAGGTTAAAAAAGTTATTGAATCACACTTAAGCAAGTAATATTGTCTATCATTTTCATGCGGATCCTCGATTATGTATAAAAATAACAAATATATATTATTAAAATTAATAATTTAAAATTAATTTTTAATTTAAAATATTTTTATTTAATTAAGAAAAATATAATTTTTTTTTGATGAATAAAAAGAAAAAAAGAAAAGGCAGCATAACCAAATAACGATGCATCTAACCCTTATCATCCATTTTTTTTAACATGGTAGAAGTTGACAATGCCACATCAACTTTAACAACGGTCACTTATTGAAGAATATAAGAGGACTCACAACGGTAAAAACAGATGGAGATCCGAATCCGATAGGAGTGAGGGACGAGGGTAGCAAACAAGACTATTGGCAGGGTGGGGAGGGGAAGGTCAATGACTCGAATCCCGTGGGGGCTGAGATTCCCCGACCACCAAATCTGGGAGAAAGTATTCCGTTCCCTCACGATCTTCCCTCCGGAAGGTGGGTCCCGCTCCACACGCGCGGGGGCCCCACATCTCTCTTTCTCTCTCTCGGCCCACACCCGCCCACCCCACCCCCAACCTTATACCGGCACAAAGTCTCTCCTCTTCTCCTCTCTCTCTCTCTCTCTGTCTCTCTCTCGAGCCATGGCTACCGCCTGAAAACCTCGGAGTTTTTATTAAAAAGGAGCTGTTTTGGGTTTAAGGTGGTAGAAGGATGGGGGAGGTGACGGAGGGGGATAACGGCAAAGTTGACGGAGGAGGGGGAGGAGGAGGAGAAGGTGGGGAAGTGAGGGTCCTGGTGGTGGATGACTCCGCGGTGGACCGAAGGATAGTGGAGGGCTTGCTCAAGAGGAGTGGGACAATTTTTGAAGGTAAAACGACTTGAGAAATTAAGTAATGAAAATGGATAGAATCAGCACCTTTTCTGATCTTTTGGATGTTTTTGGGTTGGTTTTAATTGATGAAAGTTTGATGAACTTGTTCTGAATTTCTGGGTGATTTTGGATCATTTTCTAAATATTTTGGTGTGTTTTAACAGCAAGAGTTGATTAGTTACTATTCTTTAGGATTTATATGGTAGTCTTTTCCTTTAGCATGGAGTTTATAACTATATATTATAAATGGGTGTGCATGATGCCGGGTTTTTGTTTTTATCGATTTCAAAAATTCATTTTTTTGGTTAGGCAATGCATAGTCAGCTTTTATCACCTTTTTCCAACTAAAAAGAAAATCAATATAGAAGCTTCTTCTGTTGTCTATTCTTGGAATTCATAATCTAACTATCTTTTTTTTTTCCTCTTTTTCTGAAAAAATAGCTGGACTTTGCTCAAATTCTGGTTTTCCACTGGTAAAAATTATTATTTTTAAATATTTGAATTAGGGGTTGGGTTTATGAATCAGTAATTTGCAAATAAGCTTTTGAGAACATGTGTAAAGGTAGTCTGAATTCCCATGTAATAATTTAATTTTGAACAGAGGATCTGTAATCTCTTTGTGAATATTTAGTCTGCCTTTAGTTCAGTATGCATTGATTTTATTGAGCTCCCTTATGTGTTTGTGCTCCATTCTCTGCTTTAAAATATTGTGGCTAGTAAAAGTGTCCTCTTAATTAGTTGACAACAATCCATCTTCCTTCTTTTATTTAGAATTCTGTGTCCTGTGAAGTACGACCATTTTGTTCATTTTTCTTCCAATTCATGGTTCCAGGGTGTGTCCAAACATTCCTAAGTGCATTATTCTCCATGCAATCTTCTTTGTTTATTCTAGTATTGTACTTAATCTATGGATTGGAATCTCTGAATTCTTGTATCTGTTGTAGTTTGTGTACTTTATTGGGATGATCCTAAATTACTGTCCCTCCATTTTAACTCATGGGTAGATGTCCAAGGTTTAGTTCCCACATATAACTCTTCAACCTCTTATCAAGTTCATCAGTTTGTTGCTTGCATGTAGCTCTTTCTGATCATTGCAATATCTTCGACTCCCTGTGCTGCTGCTTGACTCCCAATTTTATCTCCATAGAGATCACTAGGTTGCTAGAGTTGAAATATCTGAAGCTTTTGTTTATGCCATTATGTCTGTGTGAGAAATCAAACAAGAAGTTCAATGTAACATGAAACAAATAAAAAGTTGAAAATACCTTTAAGTAGAGTGGAGATCACAGAATTTTCTGTTTCATCCATTCATGGCTACATTTAAGAATAATGGAACTCAAATCTCTGTCTATAGGATTAAACATACAACCATTTACTAATATATCTTTTCTCTTACATGGGTGTTGATGTTGTACCTATTTCCCTATATGATTTTGTTTGGAACTTTACTTCAAGAAGAAGTCATTTAGGATCATTTCGCAATTTTTTTGGTACTGCTGCAACTGGATGCTTATTAGGTGCATGTACGGCAGATACTTTATTGACAAGTTCCCACCTCACATCAGTTTTCCGACCGCCTCACATCAGTTTTGCAACTTTTAACTAAATTATTCTTGTTAAAAGGCTTAAGAAAGCTAGTCCCTAAACAAGCTCTGTTTTATTCAGTAATTGCTGTTGATAGTGGAAAGAAGGCAATGGAAGTTCTTGGATTAAATGAAGGGAAGACTGAGTCTCCAATTGTGAATGTAAGTATCTTTTCTGAGTTTATATATGTTCATGTTATTTTTGAAAAAAATACCTCGTTGTTCTAAAGATTGTTGTGTCAAGGATCTTCAAAGGTAATAGCTAGAATACTGTAAACATTTAGGTTTAAGATAATAATTATGGAGAATATTGTATAGTGATACCATAGCCATCCAATAAAGCGCAGACTCTGCTGCGCTTAGTATCTTAATATAATTAAGAGATATTTGTTTTTCTGAGTTCAAGAGTCAATTTTTGGCCAAACTAGTAGCTGTTTTTCCAGTGGCTTACCACAGTCTGTTTTCTGCTTTCTCTGTGTGAAAGGACTTTAGAGAATGCAACCCCCACCCAAAAAAAAACACCCCCAAACCAGATATATATATATATATATATATATATATATATATATATATCTTCTGCAAGTAGATGGATTTATCGTGAGAAGTTTCTGCCATTTCATACAAGTTTTGTGGCAGAAAGATCAGATTTTGAGGGATTTAGTTTGAGAGAGTGAGGCCTAGGGGTGAGAAGGGAGAGGGGGAACATCTTCAGTAAATGGTAATGCATATGGGGCATTTTATCCAGTCACCTTCATAATTATGCAGAAAAACATGAGGGAGGGATAACTTTTGCATCAATAATCTATCAGCACTTTTTTGATGTGACCTCAAAATAATTCCTTGTTGAAGTACTAGAATACCTCTCAATGGTCATCAGATGTATTAATGCTACCTCAGTAATCATGTTAAAGAATGGCATTAGTTTCGATCGGTGTTACCTACGCAATCTAATTTTTTGGGGTTTTTTCATGTGTTGGATCCTTAACACTCAGGGACACTTTGTGCAACTCCCTGACATTTCATACCATCGTATCATCATGTCATCATAATTATGTGCCGGCCTTTGAAAATTGATCTAAAAGATCATTTCTAACATAACAAGAAGCAAGAATTTATCAAGTTTTGTGAACTTAAGGACCATAAGTAATTAAGTACAACTCATTTCTCAATATATGTATATACCTCTACAAATTTACTTTTCTTGAGAAGAAAATAAGATATAAATGCATCCTCATGACTGATTTTTAAAAGATTCCCTTGTCAGATTCTTCTAGGAACTCGGACACTTAAAAGCTGCGTCATGTGTCCAAGATACATTGTTTTCACCTGTTATCTCGTAAGATACTTATTCAGCACCTACTTCCAGTCCCTGGATCTCTTGACAACTATCCTGGCCATCTTCTTGGTACATCTACAGTTTGCTAATTGTCTTGTAGAGTTTTCCTTGATTCGGAGTAAGACGGGGTAAGATTCTGTTTGTAATATCATTTCTTTGAAAGGGGTAGGGCACATGGTAGGGTCAATGTGTAAATTGATTGTATGATGCTGACAGGTGGATTAAGTTTGGGAGCAAGGGAGTGGTGCATGCATTGAAGTGGGGTGTCATTGTGCGAAAGGAGAACCCAAGCGAAAAAGGTAAAGCTTTGAATGAGTGGTAGGGACAGAAAATGCTATGTAGAGGGATATGATGCTGCCAGCAGTGACACTGAGTGGTTGATGCAGTGAATGGAAAATGTACAGAAGAAAAGTAAACAGTACAGGAGAGGTGAGTCAAGTTGCGGTTCAACATTGTCCCCAGGACTGGGTTTTGGTAGGCTGATGGGTGGTACCAGATGACAATGTTGGTCAGGGCAGTGTGTTGAAAGTGAGAACAAGGGAGATAGCGACATAGGGACTAGACATTCTGCGCAAGCATGGAGTCGCACTAGATGTTTTTTTTTTCCTATCCATTAGTGGTCCTTACTCCAAGTTATGCAGCCAAGAAAAAAGGCCATCAAAGATTATCTACAATTCGAAATCCCTGGGCAGATATATAAATACTTTAATGAAATATCTTCCTCTACCATACATTAATTTTGGTCAATTCGGAAAGAAAGAATTATTACCAAGCTGTAGAGATGGATAATACTTGATGTTCCATGCAAGTGTTTTCGCAGTCACTTTGATATCCTGTGTTTTTGCAAGTGTTTTTCTTTATTAAATAATTTCATTTTCGATAATATTTTCATTTAATAATTCTTTACCATTAACTACAATAACAAGTAACATCCACAGGACAAGAAGATCGACATAATCCTCACTGACTACTGTATGCCAGAAATGACCGGTTATGACCTTCTAAAGGCTGTTAAGGTACTTTGGTGCTCTAGCCACAAATTTCTTTCATTCCTTCTGCCATTTATAATTTTTATTATATTTGCATGATATAATTATTAATATTATTCTTTGGATGATCTCCAAATCAGTTTCTGCAATTTTCTTTTTTTTTTTTTCTGTATGTCAACTTTCAGGAGCAGAACTGCCGGAAATCTATACCTGTGGTCATAATGTCATCAGAAAATGAGCCACAGAGAATCAACAGGTTTTTAGCTTCTTTGACACAATTTGCATATTTTTAGTCTGCGCATGATATTTATGGGAGATGAATTCTAGCACGGAAACCTTTGTCACCCAAGTTTTAGTGACAATTTACATATCTCAATTTAGTATGTTCTGCACATACACTTAGAATTAGTACGCACAATCCATAATGCACGATAAACTTACATATCTATGCATGTATTGTATGGTACGGCTCTAGAGTTTTCAGGGAATTGTTACATGTAAGTTCACTAGGCCATTCAAATTAATGATCCACAATGTTTGCTGAAACCTACCTTAAAAACAAATGTCAACCACCATAGATCAAAATAAAAATTTATCATGTTGTTTAGAAACTGTTCATCTTCTGACCGCATTATACATGGGTTAGAAGTCAAAGCATCTGGATGATCCATTTCATCAGGATTGTCAAATATTGATGGCGGGGCATGCATTTCTGCTTAATGTTTGATCTTGGACTTTCCATGTCTTGAGATCAATTCTTTTCATCAGTTTTCCCAGTGAGGAACTTCCTCGCATGCAAATAAGAAAAGCGTAATCATTAAGTGGCCAGTAATTCTTAGTGGGGAGAGAATATATCATTTGTTGATGGGGACGAAATCCAATCTAAATCTGCCAAAAAAATGATTCCAGTATTAAGTGCTTTGACTTATAATCTTGATTGAACGTGCGATGATTTGACTTAAACATATTCTTTAGCTATGCTTGCCACTAATGATCGCAAATTGTGTGAATCTGAAGGATCTTCCACCTAATGCATCTCATGCCAGCAGACTTAAAGCAGCCTGGATTTCTAGAAATCTTACAGAGATTATACATGTAAAAAAAGATGGTGTCACACAGTTGCAGTCAAAAAGTTTCAAACAAGGAGATGAGCACATAAAGCATTATCCTCTTCTGATGTTTCTTCCACTTATCACATGCTTTATCTACCTAACCTTTTCTAGAAGTGGCATCATATCACAAAACTTGACCTAAGATATTGCATCTTTATTTTATCTCAGATATGTCCCTTACCTACCAGACTGAGTTCCATGAAACCATTTTTTTCTTTTCTTTTTTTTTTTTTTTTTTTGCCCACTGCATTTTTCTTTTGGTGCATTACCTTTTTACAAATTGCTTTTATGCTGCCAACTTTTCTCATGACCTCTCTTTCGATGGATAGATGCCGAGCCATTGGAGCTGAGGATTTCATCCTGAAGCCTCTTCAAACAAAAGATGTGCAGAAGTTGAGAAGCTATGCAAGACCAATGGCACTGTCACCCAAAGCAGGCACCAAGAGAAAGATGCCGCTAGACCTAATGGGTGAGAATAGTGGTTCAGAGAGGAGACCTCGCCTTGCTGAAATGGCAGTGGCTTAATAATAATCATCTCAATACGTACTTTGCTTTCTTAACAGATTTGAACTAGTATGATAAATAACTTCTTATTTTGTTATCAGAATCTTGTGCCTCTCGGTAACCTTTCGGTTTTTCTCCTCCTTTTCAGCTTCCAGTAGGGTGGTCTGTTGGTTAGACTCTGCTCGGTACTTCTACTGTGTGATCTTTCTTTGTTGGTGTGCATTAATATTGTATGTATGACTAAGCCTTCTGCTGAAGGTCTTGTGAACGTTTTCTTAATAGAAAATTATAAAATCTCTTATAGTTCTAAAGCTTCTGCTATACCCTTTCTTCTCTCTGTTATGACAAACCTCACTTGCAATTAAAGCCAAGATTTGCCATACTGTACCATATTAATTTGGCACTGATATACAGTAGTGGTGCACTATATCGATGCAGTGGTGCACTATATTGATGCGGTAATAAGATAAGATGGTATTGGTATGGAGCTCGGGATCGAGGTGGGATATTTTGATTAGTGCTCCGGTATACTCTTTATTCAGCTTATTTAGCACGTTGGACTGTACAATTCTTCTAAATTTTTGACGGAGTTAAATGACTTAATAAATATGTATCATGATTGCCGGTGGAACTTTGTGCATCTGTTGAGTCTTCTCAATTCTTGCGCTGCATGGAGGTTCCGAGTTTAAACTTGGAAGTTGGCTCTTAGGGATACTAGAAAGTTATCAAATTTTTTGGTTTAAGAGCCATTAAAAAATTAGTCAGGTTAGAATACATTTGATCGAATTTAAATTTAAATTTGATTAAATCAAAATTCTATGATAGAAGTTCTACGTCAATGATGCAAATTATTAGATGTGATCTACTATTTCAAAACTGTTTGCATACAAAAAAAAATCATATGATTTAAAAATCTCTGGTCTATGCATCAAGTAGTTAAAAATTGGATAGTCTAAATAAAATTGAATTAGATGCATTTTTGAATCACTTGATGCATAGGTTAGGGGTTTTCAAATCATATGATTTTTGGTGTGTAAGCAGTTTTGAGGTAGTAGATCATATCCAACGGTTTGGATTATTGATGTAGAATCTTCATTATAGAGTTTTCATCTGATTAAATTTAAATTTAAATTTAATCAAATATATTCTGATCTGGCTCTTAAAAAAATATATTTGTTTCAATATATTTAAGATCGATGTCCATATATTTAGTGAACGCCATCAAGCTCTGCAAAGGCATTCATTGCAGTAGGCTCTACGATCCCTTGGGCCCAAGGCCAAGTTGTACTAATAGATTAACATGGCAAGTTGCAACAAGGATGGAGTTAAAACCATAACTAATCTTAGCTTTCTCAAGCTTCGGAACAGGCAGGACAGATAAGCGAAAAACTTGTCTTGCATTTGGGCTAACTCCAACCTATTAACAAATTAGATTTGGATAAATCGCTTGAACAATCTTAACAAACTTGAACCCAACTCAATTGATGATAATGTAGGCCATCAACCATATCATAATCCAAATTTATATCATAAAACACTTTATCGACCTAACTTGGATCGATATGTAGCATTCATTATTTTCAGTAACTTATGCACTTATACCATCTGATGATAACAAATTTCTATTTCTCACAACAATAAATTATGGTGTATATATATGAACGCTGAAGTAGATGAATCAATTAGAATTGCCTACTTTATATATTTTATATATGACAATGCATGGGAAGTTTTGTTAGCAAGATATTGCAATAAGGGAGAGTGCTTGTTGCTCATCCCAAGTATAGTAGGATTAATTTTCTATTTATCTATTTTTATATTTTTCTAACTAGAAAATATGGTTTCTTTTTAAGTGGTGTCTATATTAAAAGTGAAATCGTCTGAGGATGGCAAAGAAATGAGTATGAAAAAATGGGTTACCCATGGGTATCTCCAAATCCATTGGATAGAGAAATAGGTATTTCTTTTCTTACCTGATCGGGTATCGAGTAGAATTTGGATATAGCATATTAAATTTGAATTTAAGGATGGATGGTATAATATTCTATCCAAATCCTATCCATTGCCATCTCTAGAGTCTTCTTCAATGACAGTTTTTAATTTATCTTATAGAACACTTGCTTTTAACCACCATTAGCAACTTTCAGTGATTGATTGAGAGTATGGTAACTCTGTTGAGTTTATCGATCATTAAAGGCTTTGATCATTGGCATCTTTTCATGCTGTGTTTGAGCATGATAGCATGATGATTTGTTAGAGAGTGAGAGTAGGAGTGAGCGTCCTACAAGATGTTTTTAAAGTAGCATTGGAAATCGGATGTAGTAGCACTATTACTCAAATTTTATAAATTTTATTTATTGATAAAATATTAATTATTTCCTCTCTCTAATTTGTTATATGTCTATATTATTCTTCACAAAACAAGGTTTATGACACCAATAGATTTCTTGCTGCCTCGAATCAAGGTTGTATTGCCTCAAAAGACATTCAGTTATTATCAATTAATTCCTTTGTTTGGAATAATATAATCTCACTTTCGACTCGGCAATTTCTTGAAATATCTCATGTGGACTAATGATTCAATATTAGAAGAGAAGTTTTGGTTAAATTCAACAAGATAGATGCTTTATCTTCGAGTGAATGCTTACCCAAGCTTTCCTCACCTTATTATAGATACCAGCGAGCCAAAATTTCTTAAAATTATACTTTGAGGGAGGGTAAGACGACACCCATTTTACAAGAGAGTATGATTTATTTTATTCTTCGTGGCTCATGCGTATTGCATATGTTAGACATTAGTTTACCATGTTTTTATAGTAGATATGAGCTTTTATTTCGTCAAGCTAGGCTAGAGTGAAGCCACGTGGAAGCGTTGCACCAGCCTTCGATGTGAATCTTATGGCTCAAACTCAGACTGAGATAATAACCCTATTGATTCCTCCTCCTTGGACCATCATCATACCAAATAGAGATGAAAAGAAGGGAAATAAAATATCTCAATTTCTCGGCACACGAGTGACAATGGCTTTCGTTGATGTCACTGATTTGAACTGGTGAGATCGTGGTTAGATCTTATATGGAACAACAAAAGCCATTCTATATATTCGATCCACATAAAAACCTCTTATGATCTATTTTGATGATTAGTGTGACACGGTCGCTAGGATATCATAAACACCATGGCACTCGGGTATTTTTTGTCTATTGCTAGGTTCTCCCCTTCAAGTTGTTATCTTTTGTTGCTTGGCTCTCCACTGCGCACCAGTCCCCTATGATGGGTCGAAGGGCAGGTGGTCTCGGCGTTAGACGGGCCCTGGTACTTTAGCCAATCACCGACTTCTATAAAAAAATGCTGCACTGAGCAAGGGAGTGGAGGCATGGTGATTCCTTTTTCTTTCTTAGTTTCACGGTAGCATTAAATAAAAGCAAAATTGCCCAATTAAATCCTAGATGGACCTCAGATGAGTCATTTAGCCAAGTCTCTCTGGCCCCAGCCTGCCCGTCCCAGTTTGGGCCCAGGCCCAGTTTTACGGATGCGTAAATTTCTGACGTTCGCAAAGTCGCACGCACGCTGGCAACGCCGATCTTTCTCCGCTATAAAACCCACTCCTCTCCCTCCCACAGCGGGACGCCACCGATATCGGTTCCAAACCTTCTATTCCCCTCAAGAAACGAATCCGAAATGATTCGTTCCGCCTTCGTACGCCAAATTTCTCTCAAATTTAGGTTTATTTTATTCGTCACCACTCGGGCTTCTTTTGGTCCAGATCATTTGATTCATTTTCCCCTCAATAATCCTTTCTTCCACCAAATTCCCCTCAAATTTAATCTTACTTTGTTCGTCACTTCTTGGGCTTGTTTTGGTTGGTATCACTCGATCCATTTTCTTGTTTATTTTGTGTTTTTTTTTTTTTTTTTGGCAATTACTATTTTTCTGGATTTTTTTTTCTTTTTTTTTTTCATTCTTTTTTGAGTCGATATGGTTTTTGGTTTAGCGAGGAATTGGATTCTTGTATTATAGGCAAAAAAGGAGGAGTCAGAAGGGCACATTATCAATTTCAAGATGGGAATTTGTGAAGCTTACGGTTATAATCAAGAATATTTAGTACAGGAAGTGTGATGCCCTATTAATGTCTTAGTGATAATCTTTGCTTCGTCACTCCCGCACTTATCACTCATTTGACTTCTCATGCTAACGATCTTTTCATTTCTTATTTGACGATGACATGAGCTGATTCTAGAGATTCAACAGCTTTCGATGTAACTATGATAATTCTTATAATTCTATTCTAGCACTTGAATTATTGGTTTTAGTTTCAAGGAGGATGAATTCGACATTTACCTCATTTGTTTGATAGATGTTGGCACCATGATGAATAAGGCTACCTTTTTTTCATTTTTGAGTGAATCCTTCTAATAGCTGGACTATGAGGATAAAGAATTCTTGTTTGGAATTTCTTGAATTTGCTAGTGAATAACTCATCTATTTCGCAAATTGTACAATTAATACATTCCCATGCATCCATTTTCCTTAGTTACCTGACCTAAGGCTCTACTGACTACTGCTCTAGAATTATCGGGTTGCTGATGGCTTTATCGCAGCTGAATCTTCTAATAGTATTCCATATCAGCACATGAGCATATGAAATAATTTAACTTTTAACTTCTGCAGTGATAACGGGCTTGGCCACCGATCATGTTTAAGAAGCCAGTGGAGGCAAAATCATTGCAACACTTGTCAGGAGCAGACAAGAAGAAGCTTAGAAGAACAATAAAGGAAAGGTTCCCACCATCCTCGGATGCTGACATCGATGCTATTCTTCCTCTGAAGGTAAGAACTGTTAATGAATCGATGCTACAGAAGTCTGTAATCATATATGTTTATCCGACTTAATATGGCTAATACTGAAAGCTCAATGGCACTCTGTTACGCAAGCGGGCATTTCTCAGAGCATTGTTCATATGAATTCATGAAGGGTAAATGAATGGAAAAAACCCATGCCCAGGATATAGTCTAGAAGGACAAATCTGGATATACTCCTTAAATTCGCGACCTTATGCCACAATCATGGTCATGGTGGGTAAATGTGCGAAAGCATGTAAAATCTCCAGACTTAAGTATTGTAATCTTAAGATTTTATACAAGATACTCAAAAACCCATGGTTAAAGCACAAGTGTTGGTTGTGCTAGGCCAATGACACATGGCCTAGGTTGGCACAACACTCAACTAACCATTTTTCATCTTTGGCTTGAAGTGGTTCATGTTTATTTATTATTGTTTTTTGGTCTTGGAATGATGCAGTAGGTGTACTAGCATGGCATGGTACCATGCTGGTGGGTGACTGCATGGGTATTGGCATCAAAATTTAAAACCTTGGATTGGAGTTGTATCCATTGAAGCATGTAAAATCCCATGACATGATTATGATATGTGAAGAGAAAAATGATGAATTGTGTACAACCTTATTGGTAAAAAGGCAAAATCACTAGAATGGTTATTGTTGGTGCGAAATCTGGTCGTCGTCGGAGGAGCGCCGGAGTCGGAGAAGGCGAGGTCGCTGCCGGTGACCTGCAAGACAATTCTCGCCCAGAACCCGGGGTGGGTGGCTCCGGCAAGACCCTCCGACGATCAAGTTAGCCCTTTCGGCCAACAGAAATAAAGTACTCAGGAGAAAAAATTGCAGGATATCGAGAAGGAGAAGAGAGCTTAGAGAAAACGTATCTGAAGGATCCCTTTTATAGACGGAGTCTATAACAAACTGATAGCGATGGTCATAACTGTCAGGTGGTGGGCCGCTCAGGATCACGTGAAGTTTGTTACGGGAGATAGTGTCTGTTGTCGTGGTGTGCCGGTCCATTGGGATTTAACAGTCGAAGTTCGGAGGAGCAGACGTCAGTTGGTGATGAATCTTTGAGTTACATCAATACCAAAGAAGTTCGGACTCCTCTTAGGCAGTCTTTGGGTGAGTTGATTTTGTGTGTGGAGCTGGGTGAGTGCGGAGATCTTCCTGGGCGACTGTGGAAAGTTCGGCTGCTAAAGGAGTCTGAAAAAAGTTCGGCTACTGGAGGAATCCAGGAGGAGTTCGGCTGCTTAAGGACTCTGGGAGAAGTTCGGCTGCTAGAGGACTCTGAGAGAAGTTCGTGATTGAAGCTCTCCTGCGATTACGAGTTACACTTGGCTGAGCACCAAACCGAACTTCGGCGGAAGTAAGGTTTACTCCCAACAATAGTCTCACTACTTCCGAGTTCGAGATTTGAAGGAAGAAAGTAAAAAGACAACTGCTGAAGTTCCTTCCCGGGCTTCCGCCTTGTCGGGACGAGATATTTTGGCGTTTATTGCGCTGGCATTAAAACTTTTCAAATCTAAAATGAGTGCAAAAAGATGGCCCTTCGTTTCTCCCACTGAAACTCTGCCCCAGAAACGACGCCATAAAGACTCCGCCTGCGGCAGCCTTTCTGTCATGATGAGTGGGACACGTGGCGCACGCTGACCGACCGAAGTTGATCTGCGATCATAACTACCTCGAGTTACTTCTAGCTATTTAAGGTCTTCTCCCTTCGCCTGAAAGTTATTCTTGTCCGAGTCTTCTCCTTTCGTCAGCCCCTGTCCATCTTCCCAAGGGTCTTAACATTTTTTCTCATCTTTCTGAGCTTCGGACATCCTTTCGATTGATCCTCATCGCATCCACCATCCTTTCATTCTCCCCAGACAGCTTGGGTCAGTTTTCTAACTCTTCTCTTAGGTTATTCATGCTTTTCATTTCTGGCTTTCTTGCTTTCCTGATTTTTTTTGGTGGTGACCTTTGCCCTGTATTTTTTATTATTATTATTTTTTTGGGGGTTTTCTTGGGGTTTAATCTCGATTTGAATGTCTTCCGAAACCTCCCATTCCATTGGTTCATGGGGCCCGTCTGGACCGACCTTCTTTGACCCTGCACCCCTGGTCGAGATAGAATCCAGGAACATGTCCCGCTTGTCTTTCGCTCTAGACACCATCCTGTCTGTTTTTACCTCGGACGACCTTTCTCTGATCCGAATCCAATACGGAATTCCTCCGGAATACGATCTTGAACTCCCTAGCTCTGACGATTGAGTTAGCTCCACTCTGACCGACTAATTTTGCTTGTACTTAAAAACTTTGCGTGCCGGGCTTAAGCTCCCACTGCCCCCTTTTATAGTCGTCCTCTTCCGATTTTTAAATATCTCCTTTGCATCTGTCGTACTGAACTCCTTTCGATTCGTCATAGATTTCCTCTTTCTCTGTCGGTTGGCCGAAGTTCAGCCGACCATTTCGCTTTTTAGGAATTTCTACACTTTCAAGCGCCATCCTTTCGCGAAGGATTGATGGTACTTTTCCTCCAGATCGGCAAGAAGGGGTTATTGAAAGGTGCCCCTTCTGTTTACAACTGAAAGAAAAAGCTCTTTTTTTGTACATTGCTCGACCCTGCCATTAGGTCTTCCTCCATGGGGTTATATTAGGGAGCCAGTTCGCCGAGCTCCTAGCTTAGACGGAGTCACCTTGATTCCTTCAATAAACTTAAGGCGTACCGAGTTCTTCCTCTTTCCGATCTTCTAAAGAAACAGATCTTGTTCAACTTGGGTCTGAGTCCCCACGACCCCGTAGGTACATCTTTTGATTTTTGGATCCACACGGTTTCGCACACGTGTATTGCTACTGACCGCGCTTTTTTTTTGTTACAGAAATGGACACACAAGCTGCCGAGATGCTTACCAAAGGGTTCTACACCAAGAAGAGGAAAGGGAAGGCGCCAAGCGATGGCTCAAAGAGGGCGAAGGTCGGTGCTTCCGGCTCCAAAGTCTCCGCCCCCACTGCCGCTGCATCCGAGGTCATCGCCGGCGCCGAGACTGCCCTAACTGCCGAGGTCTGCACCGCTGGCACGGGCCCAGTGCCTTCCATGCCCTCAAGTCCCTCTAGCGGGGATCGGGCTTCGAATTTTCCTGCTAAGAAAGAGACAGGGGAAGGAAGAAAAAAGAAGAAGGTCGTCGCTAAGATGTCACGCAAGACTTGCCTTAGCGGGGCAGATAGCGACAGTGACGAACAAGGGGAGGATCCCTTTGACAACCCGGAGATCGTTCGGGATCTAATCGATAGGTTCGCCATGTCGAAGGTGGTAGACCATATGACCAACCTTGACCCGCGGTAGCTCATCTGGGGTTCTCTCGGAACCATTCTCAAGGTGATTACTCCGTTGCTCAACTCTTTCTCTTCTCTAATGTTCAAGACCTCTCCCGAGATGAGGAACCTGAATTTTGAGTTCGGCCATCAAGGGTTTCGAGCTCTGCGAAGGCAGGATGGTTCGAAGGTTCTCCAAACTCGACCTCAGCTTTCTAGAGGAGTAAGATGAGGTAGACGCAAGACCATCCGATGCCGCAGTCGATCCTCCCTTCGTCGAGCCTGCATCTGGTCCGTCCGAGTTTGCCATAGAAGCGCCCGAGCCAGTTTGGGCATCCGAGGCAGCCGAGAGCGCTTCGATTCTGTCTTCCGTCGCCCCTCCCGAGGTTGAAATCCTCGAATAGTTGTATATTTTGTTTTTTCGACCTTTTTTGCTTTGTACTCAAAATCTCTTGATTAAATGAAGGTGGATTTCTTTTTTGTCCATACCTTTGAATATTTTTTATACCTTGAATGTAGTCTTCCGTCGATGCTGACACACTGCCTCAGGGGGTTCCCTTGAAACCCTTAATGAAAAGCCTGAAGAAGGAAGTCCATCAGCTGAAGAAGCAATTAAAGAAGATAGAGGACGACCTTCAAGCTTCGCGGAAGAATGCTTCGGAGGCGACCAAAGAGGTTACTCACCTCCGGAACTTGCACATGAAAGACGCCGCTAGTTCTAGCATTCAGAAGGGGAGCTTCGAGAAGGAGTTGGCCGAACTTTGGAAGAGTGCAAGCGACAAATCCTGAGCGTTGACGGCGAAGATCGGCTCCCTCGAGACTCAACTCAAGACGGCGAATGAGAAAGTTCAACTTCTGGAGGGAAGCTCACCGTGGTCCTTCGATAAGGTGCGGTTTGAGTGGGATTAGTCGACGAGGTTCTTCGCACTTCAAAAGCAGTTGCACAATGCCGAGCTCACATATGAGACCTACCGACTGGACTGGAGTGGTAGGATGTCCACGTTAGAACAAAAGCTTCGTGCCTCTAACAACGAAGTAGTCCGGCTCCAGCGGCAACTCGATGATGATTTTCGGGCTGGTATGAGCAGGGAGGTTGAGGAGGTTGCCTCTTTGAAGAGGACCATTGGTGAGCTCTGGGAGTCAATCGGGGTGGAAAAGGTCGAGGTTCAGCGACTGAAGCTTCAGCTCACTTGTGAACATCGGGCTGTCAAGGATGCAGAGGCCGAGTCTGAAGTTTTGAGGAGACAGTGTCGAAAGCTGGAGGGTAAGTTTTAGCTTGCCAACAGAATGTACCTAGATGGCCTCTACAAGAAGGAGCTTGAGGAGGAGATCGTTAGACTAAAGCAAGCCTTGGTAATGGCCGGGGTCGGCAGTCCGAAGTTCGAGGAGTCCGATTCGCCTTAGGGCTTCGGCCTCTTTCCCTTCTTTTTCTTTCTTTTGGTGTAATCGGCCTTGTCGGCCTATGTTTTGCTTGTAATGCACTTATTTTTGTAATGAAATAATACGTTTCTCGTTATTTTCGTTTCGTATGAATTCGAGGCTTATTTGTGGCCTTACCTTCTTTACCTTGTTTTTCTCTACGTTGCTTTCTCATGAAATGCTTATTGTGGATGCCGAACTAGGACCTCTTTCGCACACCAGGATAATGGTTCTGCCTTTCGGATTTAATGTAGTCAGGTCATCACGGAAAAACACATGTAAGGATCCTCCGCTGAGCTTCTTCCTTCTTCTCGTCTTTAGTCAATGAGGTTCTGACTTTAACTCACGTTAAGATGAGGCTTTCCTTCTATTCTTTACATGGCTTGTGGGGGCGCGTTAGGGTTGTCAGTTGGGCCTCTCCTCCCATCTCATCTTGGTTTAATGAGGCCTTCGAATTTGCCCACATTAGGACGAGGTTCTCCTCCTATTCTCAACAGGCTGTAGGGGCACATTAGGATCGTTGATAAGGCCTCTCCCCTCGTTCCATCTTAATTTAACGAGATCTTCAACTTTGCTCACGTTAGGACGAGGTTCTCCTCCTGTTCCTAACGGACTGTAGGGGCACGTTAGGACCGTTGGTAGGGCCTCTCCCCTCATCTCATCTTAGTTCAACGAGGCCTTCGACTTTGCTCACGTTAGGACGACGTTCTCTTCCTGTTCCTAACGGGCTGTAAGGGCACGTTAGGGCCGTTGGTAGGGCCTCTCTTCTCATCTCATCTTAGTTCAACGAGGCCTTCGACTTTGCTCACGTTAGGACGAGGTTCTCCTCCCGTTCCTAACGGGCTGTAGGAGCATGTTAGGGCCGTTGGTAGGGTCTCTTCCCTCATCTCATCTTAGTTCAACGAGGTCTTCGATTTTGCTCGTGTTAAGACAAGATTCTCCTCCTGTTCCTAATGGATTGTAGGGGCGCGTTAGGGCCGTTGATAGGGCCTCTCTCCTCATCTCGTCTTAGTTCAACGAGGCCTTCGACTTTGCTCGCATTAGGACGAGGTTCTCCTCCTGTTCCTAACGACTGTAGGGGCACGTTTAGGGCTGCTGGTAGGACCTTCCTTCATCTCGTCTTAGTTCAATGAGGCCTTCGACTTTGCTCGCATTAGGACGAGGTTCTCCTGTTCTTAACGGGGCTGTAGGGGCGCGTTAGGGCCGTTGGTAGGATCTCTCCCCTCATCCTGTCTTAGTCCAACGAGGTCTTCGACTTTGCTCGTGTTAGGACGAGGTTCTCCTCCTGTTCCTAACGGGCTACTTTAGGTTGCTTCAGAAAGTTATTAGTCATTATATGATCTTTGCGCCAGAAAATAGTGATGTTAAAATAGAAAAGTTTTATTGAAGGAAAGTTACTGGTAGTACATTCTCAAATTTTCTGAATTCCAAGACTGCGGGAGAGTTGTTCCTCCGAGCTTCTTCAAGTGATAAGTTTCGGACCGGATAACCTCCTCTATTTCATATGGATCTTTCCAATTCGGAGTGAGTTTTTCTTGATTCTGGGGCTGTGAGACAGTCGCTTGCCGAAGTACCAAGTTTCTCACTTTGAACACCTTGCCTTTGACTTTTGAATTATAGTAGCGAGCTACTTTTTGCTTGTAGGCTGCCATCCGAACTTAAGCTTTCTCCCATTTTTCTTTTAACAAGTCGAGGTTAGCCCTGAGGCCCGGTGAGTTTTGCTGCTCATTGAATGCCATGACTCGTGCTGACGGAAGTTTAAGTTCTACTAGGATGACCGCTTTCGTTCCAAAAGCCAAGACAAATAGGGTCTCCCCAATTGACAATCTTTGGATAGTTCGGTATGCCCAGAGCACATGATAGAGTTCATCTATCCAAGTCCCCTTCGCTCTCTCAAGTCTTGCTTTGATATCTTGCAGTACGGTTCTGTTTGTCACTTCGGCTTCTCTATTTGCTTGTGAATGGGCAACTGATGTAAAATGGTGGGAGATGTTCAGATCTTCACAGAATTTGGTAAATCTTGCCCCGGCAAACTGCCGCCCATTATCAGTTATGAGAGTTCGAGGCAGACCGAACCGACAGACGATTGACTTTCAGATGAAGTCCTGTACCTTGGCTTCAGTAATTTTTGCCAATGGTTCGGCCTCGACCTATTTGGTGTAGTAGATTGCAACTAGGAGGAATTTCCGTGATCCGGATGTCATTAGAAAGGGGTCAAGTATATCCATTCCCCACTGCGCGAATGGCCACGGTGCGCTTAGTGGAGTAAGCTCGGAGGTCGGCTGTCTTTGTACGTTTGTATTTCTCTGACAGCGGTCACATTTCTTGACATACTCTATAAAATCGTGGTACAATGTCGGCCAATAATATCCCTGCCGAAGTAGTCTTTATGATAAGGATCTGGCTCCAACATGACTTCCGTAAGTTCTCTTGTGCACTTTCCATAATACGAAGTTGGCCTCTGAAAGTCGGAGATATCTCAAGAGCGGTAGAAAATACGATCTTTTATACAGCTTGTCTTCATACAGAACATACCGAAAAGCCTGATTTCTGAGCCTCCGAGCTTTTTTCGGATCATGAGGGAGAGCTCCATCCTTGAGGTAGGCAACTAGCGGGTCGATCCAGCTCGGTTCGCGCTCAACTTGCGTAACAGGTTGCGACTCCTCTGAGCTTGGGCACTTTAGGATTTCAAAAAATACTTCTTTGGGCAGTTCGACCTGGGCTAAAGTGGCCAATCTAGAGAGAAGGTCGGCTCTTATATTCTCTGCCCTCGGAATCTATTGAATACTAAAATCGTTGAAGGTCGGAGTTAAGTTTTTCACCTTCTCAAGGTATTTTATCATGCTTTCCTCCCGAGCTTCAAAACTGCCATTGATCTATCCGACCACCAATTGGAAATCGCTGTAGACTTGGAGCCAGTCCGCTTCTAACTCTTTTACTATTTTTAACCTAGCGATCAAAGCTTCATATTC
This sequence comes from Cocos nucifera, assembly GCA_006176705.1. Taxonomy (NCBI): domain Eukaryota; kingdom Viridiplantae; phylum Streptophyta; class Magnoliopsida; order Arecales; family Arecaceae; genus Cocos; species Cocos nucifera. The sequence goes on along the minus strand of QRFJ01000271.1, from coordinate 1,821,239 downwards.
GGTCCCATTATTAGTTGCTGGGAATTCAAAGCGCAGCGCATATTCGGCGATGATGCCTTCTGAGTTTACCAAGATCATCCCTGCGCCCGCTCCAGAAGCATTAGACGAGCCGTCCACATATAGGGCCCAAAAATCTTCAGGAAGGTCGGTCCTTTCCTCAAGGGAGCCCGGCTGCAAGCATGGAACATTGGTTTCGTCCTGTTCAAGCTCGACTTCATCTGGGATGGTATATTCCACTACAAAATCTGTTAATATTTGAGCTTTGATCGACGATCGAGGTTGTTAGTTGATGTCAAATTCTGTGAGTTCGATCGTCCATTTTGCGATTCTTCCGGAGGCACCATTCAATGAAGGACTGCCTTAATTGGCTGATCCATGAGAAGCGTTATGAAGTGATCCTGAAAGTAAGGTCGGAGTCTCTTAGCAGTAATTAGAAGAGCGTAAGTCAATTTTTCTAATTTAAAGTACTTGATCTCTGCATCCCTCAGGACTTGGCTTATGTAGTAGACCGACTGCTGTACTTTCGTTACCTCCTTGACCAGAACTGCCGCCAGGGCCACTGAGGAGATTGCTAGGTTTAAGAATAATTCTTCTCCGGGCTCAGGCTTTGCCAGTAATGGGGGTGAGCCGAGATAGTTTTTAAGCTCCTCGAATGCCTGTTGGCATTCCGTCATCTAGTAGAAGTTCTTTGGCTGCTTGAGAGCTTGAAAGAAGGGCATGCATCGCTCGGCCGATCTTAAGACAAAACGATTTAGGGATGCCACCTTTTCGGTTAGACGTTGAACTTTTTAAATTATTTTTGGAGTAGTCATTTTCTGAATAGCTCAGATTTTCTCTGGATTTGCCCCTGCATTTTTTAGTTCGAAAGGCATAACCCCGTAACAGTAAAGACCACGGTCAGTAACAAAAGCAGTTTTCTCCTCATCCTCTGGTGCCATCCGGATTTGGTTGTAGTCGGAAAAGACATCCATAAAGGTGAGGAGCTCGTGGTCCAAGATTGCGTCTATCAGTTGATCAATCCTGGTTAGGGGGTAGCTGTCTTTTGGGCAGACTTTGTTCAGTTTTTTGAAGTCTATACACCTCCTCCACTTGTCGTTTGTCTTTTTGACGAACACCATATTTGAGACCCAGCTCGGATAGTTAATTTTCCTGATGAATCCAACCTTGAGGAGTTTGTCGACTTCTTCCGCAATTACTTTCTGCCTTTCTGGAGCATGACTGCGCATCTTCTCTTTTACCGACTGACACTTGGGATCAGTAGCCAGTTGATATTTCATAACTTCGACATCGATCCCTGGCATATCCGTTGGGACCCGGCGAAGACGTTCGCGTTCTTCCGAAGGAATGTGATGAGTTATTCTCGAACCTCGCTCCCCAAGTTGGAGCCGATCTGCACAGTATGCTCTACATTCCGGTCATCCAAGGACACGGCTACAAGGTCTTCTATCGGCTCGCCCCGCTCCTTCGTAAGGTCGTCGCGGACATCTAGCCCATCAACAGGGTAAAGATCGGGTTGGGTGTTTTTCTGTAAGGCAATGAAGTAATAGTGCCTTGCCAAGGCCTGATCTTTCCTAATCTCTCTAATTCCGCAGCCTGTTGGGAACTTCACCTTTAAGTAATAGGTTGATACCACAACTCGGAGTGCGTTCAAGCCAGGTCGGTCAAGAATAGCATTGTAAGCAGATGGAGCTTTTACGATTAGAAAATTAACTTGCGCTTTGGCAAGCCTCGGGCGTTGCCCTGCAGCCAGAGTCAAAGTTATTATGCCCTCAATTGACATGGCGTCGCCAGTGAAGCCTACCAACAGAAAATTTATAGGTTCCAAATGATTATTAGGCAAAGACATTTTTGAGAAAGCATCGTAAAATAAAACATCAGTAGAGCTTCCATTATCTACTAGAACACGGCGCACATCATAGTCAGTAATGTTTAAAGAGATTACAACTGCATCATTATGGGAGAATTGAACTCCTTGGGCATCTTCATTGGTGAAAGCAATAGGCTCCTTAGTTCTCCACCTCTTCCCGGGCTCTGCTGATCTGCTAGCCTCCCCTCGCCGAAGTTCCTTAGAGATGGTGTTGATGATATCGAAGGGTGGTCGATATGGCTCCTGCTCCTTCCTTCTTGGCGGTTCTGGCTGCAGCAGTACCCTCGGCCGATTTTTCCATCCTTCGGACCGACGTCGTAGGAATCGGCCGAGCTTGCCCTGTCTGATGAGCTCCTCGATCTCGTCTTGAAGCTGGATACGCTCTTCAGTATCATGACCGTGGTCACGATGATAGAGACAGTACTTGTTAGGATTGCACTTATCGGGGTGAGAGCGCAACCTCTCCGGTCTAGGCAGCTGCTCCTTGATCTCCATCAGTACTTGCATTTTCGGAGCATTGAGGGGGGCATAGTTGTGGAACTTGCGGAGGGGGGAGCCCCATCGTGCCCTTCTGTCAGGGCTTCCTTGCTTCCGAGCTCGGGAAGGAGTTCGGGCTCACTTGCGCTCGGGGGAGTTCGGGAGCGTGGCCGAGCTTCACTCGTCTTTCCTTCCTCAGCGGGCCTGCCTGGCTCGCCAATTCGCCGCTCTCCAGTGGCTTCATTGTTCTTGGCCTTGAAGGCCTCTTCCGCTCTGGCATACCCTTCGGCCCGAGTCAGCATATCGGCAAAATTCCTAGGGTACTTCTTCTTCAGGGAGAACAACAGATTGTTCTTCTGAAGGCCGCCTTTTAGTGCGGCCATAGCAACAGATTGGTCTAGATTCCGAACTTTCAGAGCAGCTGCATTGAAGCGGTTGACATAAGCCCAGATGGATTCTCCCTCTTGCTGCTTGATATCGATGAGGTATTCCGAGCCTCGCTTAGGACGGCGACTACTAACAAAATGAGCTGCAAACTGATGGCTTATCTGGTCAAAAGAGAAGATGGTATTCGGTTTGAGGGCCGAGTACCAATTTCTGGCTGCCCCTTTCAAAGTAGACAGGAAAGCTCGGCACAGGATGGCGTCAAGCGCACCATGGAGCAGCATCATTGTCTGAAAGGCCTCTAGATGGTCAATTGGATCGGAGGTCTTGTCGTAGCTCTCGAATTGGGAGAGCTTGAAGTTCGACGAGATCGGTTCCTGCATGATGCGGTGAGAGAAAGGAGGGTCGGTATAGATATCGTTACTGTGGGAGGGGGTGCATGGCAGAGTTCTTCGATCCACTGGTTCATCTCTTATAGTTTCCGGTTCAGATCCTCTTGATCGTGGATCTCCAAGATCCTTTGGCTGAACGGGGGCAAAGTCCCCCCAGGGGTAGAGTCATGATCAGAGCAGGGGCTCTCAGCCCTCTGCTTCTTCTCGGAGGCTATTGGCCGACTAGCCCAAGTCGGCCGCCCCCACACCGGACCACGGGGTTTCGGAGAAGCCTGTTCCAGCTGAACCGGCGTCGGAGGCTATTGCTATTGCATGGCCTGCATCGCTTTCGTGAGGCCGTGAACCTGCAGCACTAACAGGTTGAACTTCTCTGCATCCACCGTTGCTGCAGGTGAAGCTTGAGTTGCCGGGGATGAAACAGGGGCGGGCAGATCTGGATGGGATCTTGCCGCGGAGGCCATCGACCGCCAAGTAAAAGCTTTCCTGGGAGGCATCTTTTTCGGGGAGGACGACCTCGAAGAAGAAGAGAATTCTCTGCTGAGTGCTCCTTTAAGAACAAGAAAATCTCAGAAACGGAGGTTTAGGCCTTTCCTCTAGCGCAAATCCTGTTGGTGCGAAATCTGGTCGCTGCCGGAGTCGGAGAAGACGAGGTCGCCGTCGGTGACCTGCAAGACAAGTCTCGCCTAGAGCCCAGGGTGGGTGGCTCCGGCAAGACCTTCCGACGATCGGGTCAGCCCTTTCGGCCAACAAAAATGAAGTACTCAGGAGAGAAAAATACAGGATATCAAGAAGGAGAAGAGAGCTTAGAGAAAACATATCTGGAGGATCTCTTTTATAGATGGAGCCTGTAATAAATTGATAGCGACAGCCGTAACTGTCAGGTGGTGGGCTGCTCGGGACCACGTGAAGTTTGTTACGGGAGGTAGTGTCTGGTGTCGTGGTGTGCCAGTCCATTGGGATTTAACAGTCGAAGTTCGGAAGAGCAGACGTCAGTTGGTGATGAATCTTTGAGTTACATCAATACCAAAGGAGTTCGGGCTCCTCTTAGGCAGTCTTTGGGTGAGTTGGTTTGTGTGTGGAGCCGAGTTCGTGCGGAGACCTTCCTGAGCGACTGCGGGAAGTTCGGCTGTTAGAGGAGTCCGAAAGGAGTTCGGCTGTTGGAGGACTCCGCGAGGAGTTCGGCTACTGGAGGAATCCGGGAGAAGTTCGGCTGTTGGAGGACTCCGGGAGAAGTTCGTGATTGAAGCTCTCCTGCGATTGCGAGTTATACTTGGCTGAGCACCAAACCGAACTTCAGTGGGAGCGAGGTTTACCCCCAACGGTTATTTTACATTGATGACCAATGAGCCCTAAATTTGTGAAAACCATCATAATGTGATCGTTATTTATCGATATTGGAAATGCATCAAGTGTCATTATGTTGGCAAATATGCATCTATATGTGCTATTTTTTGTAAATAATGTCATTTAATTGGAACAATTGGTGTTGAGAAATTTATATCTATAGTATAGATGTTGCAATGCATTCCTGCATTGCCCCTTGGCTGCCTAGATGGTATGCTTAGGTTGGGTCACCTAGACACCTGCCCTAACATCTTGTATCATGTGCTGGTATTGAGTATGTAATCTTGTTGTAAATAAGTATTGGATGAGATCAAGACCATCATGATGCTTAGGTTCCTCAGGTTCAGCTGTAAATATAGAGGAAGGGATGCTGCGTGATGGCCGATCATTTCTAGATAAATAGGAACTGGAAAATCAATGCAAAAAGACCATCATATCTGCTAAGAAGCTTCTTTTCTCCTAGTGAGCTGACCATGAATCCTTGATCATGGGCATGTGCTTATTCAAGTCTAATTGTTGAAAGGTGCGGTTCTTCTAAGGAGCATCGAATATGCCTATGTATCAGATGTGTAAATGACATGAGAGATTAGTTATTTATGAAGGAGATGTTCACAAGGGTTTGTTAAATGTCTAGCAAGCACTATAGGGTCTCAATTCGATTGGGCATTTGTAGGACATGATTTTATTCCATGGTAGTGATTTTCTGCTGTATGCTGGATACTTCTTTTAGTTCGCTGCTATTGTCTATCTGCTACACCATTGCATTTGCTAGAATAAAAGTTGGCCTTGTATTTCTGGGAAGTACTGCTTGATGTCTGCATGCATTGTCATTTTTTATTTGGGAGTTTTATTGAACTATGTTTCTTGATCGTTTTTGGGCATCAGGTGCGTCACTTATCTAATTTGCAACAAATATTTTTTTGGCATTCATGACAATAGTTAACTTCCTGGTTAATATATTTTGTCTGTATCATGATACTTTAGATTAAATGTGTATTGAGATGCGTGGATTGTTTTTTAATAGTTAAACCACTTGATCCCTTCTATATATATCCTACTCTTCATTGGTTGAGTCTCTCATTTTCCTATATTATATGATATTCAGTTATAGATTCTAGTTTTATACCAGCAGCTGTTCAGTTGAATCCATTTTGATATGCACTGCTGTAATGATGCATTGTCCTCATATTCAAGTTGCAGATGGATCCAGGTTGGAGTCCATTTTTTGTAGATTCTCTGTTGTTTAATAGCATTATAAGTATTTATTTATGAAAAATTTTATATTATTTTCTGCTTGAAGAATATATTTGTTTCTTCCAAGATTCTGTACCTTGACTTTCTGTATCAGGTTATGACAGGTGAACCCATCTTTTTCAAAAATATAGTGTGTACAATTTTTTGATGCAGCTTTTAGTTGCTTATTTCAATTTATATATTCTTATATGGTAAAACATTCTGTTTTATTGTTGGTACCACAATATATGCTTTAGGCTGAGATAACAGTAGCTAAGTACCTGAAACTCATGCATGTGTATGGTGTAGAAGGAAGCTTTCCAATGCTTTTTGATATTGATGGGCGAGACACCGAGATATTTCCCATAGGTTTGTGGGTTCTGCCATTTTTTTGCATGCGCATTGTTCCTTCTGCTATTGATTACTCTGTCCTTTATATTTGAGTTACTTCTATGTGTTTTTGCCCTGCTAGGCGTGCCATTTGTCATCATAATTGTCTTCTCTAAGAAGCATATAAAATTTAACATGCTGTAGCAAGACTTGTCCGGTAGTATGAAATGGTCAAGAAGTCTATAATTTTCTGTCCAATTTTTATGCTCTTTGTTCCAAATGCTGTGACAGAATTTTTATGGTGGCGCATTACAGTCCGAAAGTCTGCTTTTTCCAGTGATTTTTGTTGCTCTCTCTTCCTCTCTCTCTCTCTCTCTCCCTCCCTCCCCATGGGACTATTATTGCAACATACCAAAAAAAAAAAAGAAAAAAAAAGTGAATGGTTAGATCGGGTCAGCTTTGATCATGAGGAAGAAGCACCTCAAAAGTTCCCTGACTGGATCAAGGAGGAATTAAGCCTAACTCCCCGCTGTTTGATTCACTTTAGGTTGGGTCTGGAGTCTAGACCATCTATATCCCAACTTAATTATCTAACATTAGACTATTTTATTTATGATCCATTTGGCCAAACAAATAATATCTGATAAGAAAAGGCTGCAGTACCAGCCTACGTCAGAATACATGGTTTTGATTTAGTCTTCTAAGCATCACATCTTTCATCTAGATACAAGCCAACATTGTTGATACCAGTGTTTTAAAATGGTTGACTTATCTTCAATCACTTTGGTGGCTGGGTAATGGTTTCTGGTTCAACTAATGGTTATACCATGGTTCAACTGGCCTATCATGTTTCCACATCCCAATGCATAAGCAAAGTTTGTTCCTAAATTCCCTTCTCAACTCTCTCCCAACACTTCAATCTTACTTCATCAAATCTAGGAACTTCCTCATCACCCACACTCTAGAAAAATGGAGCCATCCTTGCCAATCAATCTACACCTCCCGATCTCTCTTTTGGGTCTTTTTCTTTCCTGGATCTCTCCAAAAGAGAAGAAGAGGGAATGATGGAGAAGAGCTCTGAGCAACAACATCTACCTCTAGCATCCTCATCCTGAGATCTCTCACCCTCTCTCTCAACAATGATGATGATGTTGATGTTCTTTTCGCCTTGCTAGGTGACCTTGACATTCTCAATCTGTCCCCCTCTCCCACCCCATCAAAAAAAAAAAGCCATGGCATAGAGAGTGGAGAGAGAGGAAGGGTAAAGAGACAAGGAAGACTAGGGTATGGATAAGGTTTCTGTCTTTCTTGCAGCTAGCTGCAGGTTTTAGCTTGATCTGGCCAACAATGGCTTATATGGTTGATAGGTCCAATGGGTGGACCGGTCTATCTTTAGGTTTTGAAATAGGTATCTATATACATATGTCAAAATTCTCTGATAGATTGAAATTGTATTTGATGAGCTCAAAATGCAAGCAATTAGTTTGTTCTTCCCTTCTCTCTCTGATTGTATGGAAAAGAAAATAATTAACCTTAACTTCGTATATAGCCAGTCTTTCTGTATGATAAGTACATCTCAGATATTTACTAGCTTGATAGGGGTATTGCATATAGATGCTGGATGTTTTTCTATTTTCTCATTTACTAAATCTTATTTATTTTAATTTGTATGTTTATTTCTTTAATATACTAGTGTCTTCTACATGTGATGCATGTGATAAGATATATATTTTTTGTGATTTTTTAACTATAGAAATATTCAGGGGAGTAAGAAGGCTGTATTTTTATTGGAGATAAAGAAATGGGCTATTGGCTCTTAGACTTCTGCTTCTTTGATTTTTAAATATCAAAGAAATATATTTATTAGGAGTCTTATTTATTTGCTCTCTCTCTCTCTTAATGACATCCTGATTTCATTGAAGACATTATTGACTATTCCCTTTTATGAAGTCCCATTACAAAGGAACATTCTGGTTCCAAAGAAAAGTCCGGGTACAAAAGCTTCTGCCATATATTGTGGCTCACGTGTTTAGGCTATGTTTATCTGCAAAGTTTAGCATAACAATTACATTTGATTGGGTGGATAAATAGTTTGTGTTTTGAAGTGCTCATTCTCATGGAGGAACTATTGAGAATAGTCAAGACACAAGAAATGAGCAGAGATGCCTTCTATAGCTTAACATTCTATTTTAGTATCTTTCATCAATATGGCGTTTCTTCCTGTGCTAGCGTGCATGTTTGCCTAAAACCTTTTTGCTAACCCGGACGGTATGATCTGCAATATTGATCTTTAGCAAAAACATGGAATAGCTGCCCATATGCAGGTTTCTTTTATAAGGTTTTGTCAAATTCTATTTCAATGACAATTTGAACAACATGATTTGTTGAATTGGGATTGCCTGTACTGCATATTGTTCTGATAGCATTTCATCTTGTTCTAATCTTGCTTGCTTGTTTATGAGGTTATTGATTGATTTCGATCTATTCATTTGACTCTTTAGAGACTTGTAAATTAGTTTTCTTTTAAATTGGTTTCCTTAAGGATATATCATCTTAAGCTTGCAGTTTATGCACTCTGGAAGGTTCCTGAACTTTTACTTGCATTTCTGCTCAAGGGGGGTGAGGTATCTTGTTATGTCATTGGAGGTGCTGATTTGATGTTCTCTGGTATTAGCATACCTCCAGAAGGGCTGCCTCCATTCTTAGCTGGGCACCCATGGGCAGTGAAGTCCCAGGCAACCTAGCACCAATTGCGGTATGTTTTTCGACAGCTTCTTCTGTCAAATTAGTTGCCATATTGAAATGCTGATTTGTTTTCAAAATAGCATGCATTCTTACATAACCACTATCCGATTTTTACAGGTTGGAACCACCACTATGAGTAGTGGAGAAGCCTCAAAAGCTGGTTTGCATGGCAAGGCTTTGCACATAACACATTATCATTGTGATTCACTGTGGCAAGTATATTGGCCTGAACGACTGGATGCTTTTCTTAAATCTTTGACAGTACTGGATTTGACGTATACTTTACTAAATTTCCTTACAGAGAATCAGTTGAAGGTCATAATGTTCCAAATGCAGGATTTTGGAAGATGTTGTCATTGAAGATCCTGCATTGTTTTCAGTTTCTCAGTTATCTGTTGCTTCTGGTGATGCTTCAAGCAGCCTACATGATGGCAAAGCCATAGAAAAAGGAGAACCAGATTCAGATATCCATACTGAAAAAGATGTCGATGCTCCACAGGATGTTGATATTAGTAACGAAACCTGTGAAGAAGTTGCTGCTGCTGATATGAGTGGCTTAAAGGTATCAGATAATGTACCTGCTGAAGAATCAAACAATGAGAAGGAACAACAAACTATATCCAGTGAAGAAGTAGATGTTCTTTTGGACCAATGCCTTTTGCAAGCATTACACGCAAGTGTAAAAGATAAAGACCTTCCCATGCCTGGTAGCACTTATGGTACTCCACACACAACTTCTTTTCTTCCCCTTTCCAACATAAACTTGTTTTAAACATCTTCAATCTTGACTCATGGTTGGTGAGTTAGATGATGCCTACTAAATAGGTTTTCATTATTGTTATTATGGTTTATGTATAGCCCGTGTTGCTCGGTACGGGGCGTACTGTACTATACGGTATAGTGTCTTGTATTGTACCGATGCTCAGTACATTGTCTCGTACCATATAGAAACATGTATCAACACTGTAATAGGATGATACAACAGTGGGGTCTGGTACTGTGACAACAAATCTTGATTGTTATTATTAGCTTGGTTCTTTCTAGTCATGCTTGAGTCCTGCCCATATTGCCTACTACATTATGGATGTCATTGTTGAGTTATGGACTTGTTCTTGAGCAATGTTATCTATATAACCGATGACCAGCTTAACACAGATGTCTCATCTTCACTATTTGAAATATAAGTGATGTTACTAATGGAAGCTGAGAATACTTTCATAAATTTCTGAGTATTTCTACAGGAAATAGCTAAATTAAGATGCTCAACATTGTTTATACACTTGAGATTTGAGAGGATGTTATGATTTAATGTGTCTGTGGGTATCATACTTCTTTCTTAGGCTTATTAAACCCATCTTTTTGGGAATCCCAATACATCTTGCTTCCCCACTGTTGGCCTGGCAAAGATTTGAAGTAGAATTATTAACATTTGTTCTGATTATTTTCATTAGTATCCCGTGTTTTGCTTTTCTTCACATCCTTTTCTCAAGTCTCTTATAATACTTACAACTCGTCTATGCTTGTGATGTGTAGGTCAAACCATATGCTGCTCTGTAGGCCTCCAGGCATCACTTTGGACATTAAAAAATCATCTCATAAAAAACTATCAAAGTGGTTACAAGCTAAATCTTCTGCTGGGCTGGTAAGCATGAACATAAACTCATATTGGATTCTGAAAAGAAAATTTGGAAATTTACTGTATGACATGCTCTTCTTTTGATTAGTTTGGGACAGCATGGTAGGGAATGAATCCGATTCATTCATATTAAGTTGCACAATAGGTAAACTATTTTGGTTATCAAACAATGAAGTTTGTGGTTTATTGAATTATTGCACTTTCGAGGGTTTATTTTTCATGTATGAAAAGAAGCATCTCAAGAGTCCTTTATTTTATAATAGAAATATGATCAATTTGTATTTCTGTGCTCTATTAAGATAAAATCTTACTATGCCCTGCATTTTTACTTTTCCCAGGCGACAGGTTCTCATGAAGCCAGATTGCATTAAGGAAAGTTTATCATCACCTAGGTAGCTTGCTGGTTATGTCTAAGGTTGCTAAAATGACTTTCTTGTTTGTGTACATATTTAATTTGGGAAAGCTCTTTTTTTTGGTTATCCAATTCAACCTGGCCAAGTCATCAATCTTAGTATTAACTTATCAGTAATAATGGAGGAGATAAAAAGTCTGCAACACTTTCCAAACAAAGACTATAACTGCCATTTCTTTAAGAGATATGGTTGTACATGATGATGGGGTGCTTACTCTGGCTATCCAAAAAGGTACCATGGTAATGAATTTCAGGGTGATTCCAGAGGAAATATATTGTAAGTATCAACTTTTTGTTTCTTTAAATATATAACAAAATGCATGAATGTGTAGAGTGGGTGCATACTTAATTTTGTTGGGCATTTGAACCATCTTGAGAGAAGACTATAGGGTCCCTAATTTTCTAAAAGATTTGTATATTTAGTCTACTTTATTTAATGTTAGTTGTATAATACTTGATGGATTTCAGCAAAGGAGGATAAATATAAGAAAGAGTTAATGTTGCTTGCTGTTAACCGTGCTCACTAGGACTTATGTCCTTCAGACCAGAAAAGCAAGTAGCAGAGACTGCTGATCAGAGGCATGATTCCTCACTTGGTGAAGGTCAGCATGCTAAACAGCAACTTGAGGTAGCTGAAATTTATAAGCCAAGTACCCACGTCAATCCCGTATTCACATCACTTGGAGCTGACACTGGAAAATATTACAGTGCATCAGAGGCATCTGAGATTGTCTTCAGGTTCGCTGCCATAAATTCATTGTTTTATTTGTGGGAGTATTTAGTCAATCAGGATTTCATTTAAAGCCTCATAATTTTCTTTCATATGTCAAATATTTTCACAAGTTAGATGGTTTATCATTAGACTTCACCTTTTCTGCTTATATTTTTATTCATATGCTATATTGCTGATTTTGGAAAACTTCACTCTGTTTATTTCAAAATTTCTGCCGCCTGTTCAGTTATGTGGAGAAAGAAAATTTGGTCAAGCCATCAGATAAGGCAGCGGTAGTTGTGGATGCTACACTATGTGATGCTCTCTTCAAAGGGACCATCAAGAAGGGCTCGACTTACCCAACAGAGATTTATAAGTAAGACTTAGGAGCAACATTTCTAAACCGGATGCAAGTCCACCATAGGGTGTCAAGAGGAAACGAGACTGCTGTGCGTAAGGGTGCAATCAGACCCATTCAAATTATGACTGAATGACGTCAGGGAAACAAGAAAGTGACAAGAGTGTCGGGGCTGGAGTCTTTCTCAATGGATGCTGAATCATTAGCATCTGAGCTTCAAAAGAAATTTGCTTGCAGTACGTCTGTGGCAGAGCTTCCAGGTATGACATCTTACTGATTTTACATAAGATCTTCTCCCCCATTGTTTACTCTTGATGAATTGTGTCATCTATATTTTTTCACTCCACTGCAGTCTATATTTTTGGAAGGTTGTTTTGTATCAGTGAACTGATTGCAACGAACTAAAGGTTGCGTTAGTGTTACATGGTCTCTGATACTCTTGGTGGGTTAGGTGCATGCCTAAGTTTCTGCTTCCATTATCCGAGAATCTCTACTTGCACACCATACCAAAGTATCTCACCAACGCTTGTGGCTGATGTGGCATATGGATTCTTAAAGCTAAGCTAAAGGGTCTGGGTAACGTAGAAATGGTGTTTTGGATGCTGAGTTGTGCCATGTCTATCATATGTGATATGTTGTCTTCCACCTTGTCAGCTAGTTGCTTGGGAAAATGATTTAATGAATGAAGTAAACAGAAGTATGGTTACCTCTGCAATCATCCAGCTGGAGATCCCGGCCCTAGCAAAACACGGAGACCTGAATATTTAGGCCAGTATTTCTTTCATTTAAATCTGATACTTTGCCATACTACCATTGTATGACATATTATTGATGCTAGGACAGCTAAACATCCTAGATTTTCCAACCATAATAAGATAGTTATCTTCTAATCAACAAAGGAGATAGTTACCTTGTTTGTGGTCAAGATTGGTCAGTGTTGTTTCATCCAAATCAGTTCTGTTCTCAAGTGAAAAAGAGTTCATGTCTAAGATTAGGTAAGATGATAACATTTCAATCCCTCAATCCAGAATATCTGAATTGTTAATAATCAATACACCAAGAGAAATATGGTTGAGCAACATTTTACTTTTGGTCGTAGTACTTTATGATATATGACTAGCAATTATATTTGAACATCTGCGGAGAAAAGATAGTTATTCACATCAATATTGCTTTTTTTTTTTTTTGAAGAGCGACTTGTCTGTTCCATTTTGTAAGGTGGCTGTTTCTTTGACTAGTGTTTGTTCTGCTTGGTAACCTGTATTCAGATATGCCTCCTTCAATGCACTGCATAGACTCAAAGAAACCTAATGCTAAAACCCATGTTCAAAAAATGCTAAGTAAATTCAATGCACGCTTGAGTATTTAGTCAGAATGCCAAGCCAGCTGGGTGGATCACGTGGGGTTCTAAATTGTATGCAGATTTTTGACTTTGTAATGGTTTATATGTACCATGGATATACTTAGGGCCTGTTTGTGAAGTTCCTGCCAGATCACTTCCCAAACAGGTCCTTAATGGTTCTTTCTAGATCTTTTATATGGTGTTCGGACGCAGAAATACAGAACTAAACATCCATTCAGCATACAATTCTTGATGCCATGATTAATTATTTGGCTAAATAATCCTGAATATCAAAAAAAATTACTTCTTTTATCTTATACCTCATATAAGTTACTATTTATGATAATTCTCTATGATTTGATAAGTTAGAAAACCGAACAAATTATGTATCTTGTTTATTTATTATGACTTTTCATCATACTTATATAACATAGTGGCTCTCTTGTAGGAATTATTACCTAGATGGTCCAGCCGCCTAAGCATCTGCCGATATACATCTTGATGGATGCTTAAGAGTACACCTGTTTGCATAGGCCTTGGGGATGTTAGATATATGTGCCCTATAAGCCAGAATTGGCTGACACTTGTAATACACTTCTAGGGACAAAATTGTAATTTTAATTAAAATCAATAAATGGGTTATTTTCTATCACATATGTGTATTTAGTGTCTGTGATACATCCTTTGAGTTAATGGTAATGATAATTCATATTTTCAAGAGTTGAAAATTTAAGACATGAATAATCATTATTAACTCATAAATTGCTCCTGACCATAGGATCATCACGAGGATGGTGATTGATCCGGAAGGTTGGTGTACAATCGCTTCTCTTTAGTAGATGAGTCTTGAGTCTACGGTGTGGAGACACCGGAGCGAGAGTACAGGTACTCGTTAGAGAACGAGGGCACTGAGCGTGACCACCTCGAGTAGTCATTAGGGAGTCTACCTTCTCGTCAATGACTGACTCGATGCTGCAGTAGTGTGTCTGGTTCTTTGACCTGAGATGCATCGGCAGTTCACCTTGAGGGTGTTATAGTTTGACTACACCATTACTCGGTCTCCTAGCCATATGGAACCCTGAGGTGTATGTTGGCTATAGACATGTTCATTGTAGGAACTGGATTGCATCAAGATGGAATCTATCTACCTCGGTGGTAGAGGAGTAGCCCTATGATGATCATGAGAATCAAGTCCAGAAATCCATGGCCATGGTAGAGTGAAATAATAGAAAGAGTTTCTATTTAGATTTTCACATTGGACTCGAATCGAATGATTACATCATATGACAGAGACTAGGGTTTGACGAGTTCACCTTAACCCTAATCTGATCGGGGCTCAAGATAGAAGAACTGAATCACACAGGTAGCTGCACCAAGAGGTTCGCATTCAGCTCTGATGGGTTGCCACCATATACTGCTAGGTGTCACTGGTGGATTTTGGGAGCAATTAGAATGATTTAGATGATCGATCATTCTAGCTGTTCGAATCAGAAGAGTTCTGATCCATCGAAAGGAGTTTCGATGATGTCGATGATAGAGATCATGACATATCCCATTACCATACAGAACTGAACCTAACTGGGTCACACAAACAAGGGTTTGAATCTGGTGATCATCAATTGAACTGATCTAGTTCAATTGATCTGAATGAGATTCAATTAGGTTCAAGGAAATCGTGCTAGCACTCGATTGAACCTAACGTTCTTCTTTTGCTATCATAAATAAGTTGTCCTGTCTGAGCCAAAGGAGTTTGTGCTCAAACAGAGGCCTTCATATGGTCTGACTAGGAGGTTGTCCAAGTCAGAAAAGGTTGTCTTATTTGTAAGACACTTACCTGCCATTTTTGGTCACCTGCCATTTCTTGTTCTTTGACTTTGGTCAAAAGTCTACCTTTGACTGGTCAAACGTTGACCATTGACACTTTGACTTTTGACCACATGTCATGCACCTATTGGAGAGCTGGTGGGGGCCTGTCCCCCTGCCAGAACCTGGCAAGGAGAAGGGCGCACGCCACCCTAGGCGTGTGCCCAAGTTGGAGGCGCCTAGGAGTCCTTGTTGGACAAGGACTCCATCTCCTTTTTGGATTCCAATTAGAGTTCTTCTAAGAACCAACTTTGACTGGTCTTAGGCACCCTCTAAGGAGGAATCCAGGGGACTCTATTCCCACCAATCAGATTTAGATCTGATTTCACAAAGGGTTGTGATTGGTTGGGAAGAAGAGGAGTTGGATCACAGCTTAGTCTATAAATAAGACCCTGCGCCCAACTCAGATTGTATGAGATATAGAATATGATGAGATCATAGTTTCCCATGCCCCAAGGCTGCCTCTCCCCTCCTTCTCCATGCCATAGTCTCTTCTCCCCTTGCTCTCTCCACGTCCAAAAGGAGTTTTGGACCTTGGTTGGTGCGATTCAGATCAAAGAAAGGCGATCAAAAAGCTAAGAAGGCTGCGCTGCTGCAAAGGACGACTGCTCATCTTCAAAAGAGTTTTGAAGATCCTCCAGATCAGATCCAGATCTGAATTTTTGGAGGTGTGATAGAGAAGAAGAGGATCTCCAGATCCAACCCGAGTGGATACCGGTAGAGGCCAGGCGCTTGCGTGGCTAAGATCCAGAACCTTCCGCTGCAAACAGGATCATCAACAGGGTAATAGGATTACCCAGATCAGGTAAATTAAATTTGATTTAATTTATCTTTTAATTTTATTTTATTATTAAAATAATAAGAATCAGATCTAAAACATATCAAGATCTGATTGGATCAAGAGAAAAAAATTTTTGAAATATATCTCTTGATCTGATCAGATCTGAACGAACCTGGACCGAAAAATCAGGATTTCCCTTCAACTGGTATCAGAGCCATGGTTCTAAAATTGTTTAGATCTGATTTTAAATTTATTTTAATTAGAAAATAATTAATTTTAGATGTCACATGAGATGTGATCAGATCTGAAAATCAGAAAAAATTAAAATTAAATGATTTGGATCTAAGATTAGAAGATATGCATGACTAGTTCTAGAAATAGAATAGTTCTATAGAATAGTCTTGCATGTTTTTGATTTAATCTGATTAAATCATATTTTAGATCTTTTTATTTACTATTTTTTGATATTATAAGTGTTATAATAACATCTAAAAAATAGCAAATAAAAATTATTTAATTTTAAATATCATATGAGATATGATTGATGCATGTCTAGACTAGTTGTAGAATAGTTCTACATAATTGTCTAGATTAGAATTTATTTTGATTAGATCAATTTAAATCTAATTTTTTAGATTATTATGAGATAATTTAGATCTGAAAACATGCATGATTTGATACATGAGATGTATGCAAAATATGCCATGATTAGATCTAATTTGTATATATGAGATATATGATATAGATCTATAAACTGTTTTGTAGTATTGAATGTTCCTGATTAAGGCGTTCCTCTTGGCCGTCCGGTCATAAGAACGAAGAAGGGTTTAAAGGCCCTCTCTTCCCATTCGATGGGGTGTTCTTATGATGTGTAGGGGTGCTGCGTGTTCGTCCTTAATCAGAAACCCAAAACTTACTTTCTGCAAAACCCTAGATCCTGAAACCCTAGGATTTATTGTGCATATTTTGTTTATGAACCCTACTTAATTAAGAATTAAGTTTATGAAATATTAATTAGGTCTAAAATTGAGAATTTCAGATCTAAGACATATTCATAATACTGGGTTCGGGCTTGGGTAGCTCAATTAGGTCTAAGCGGTTGATCAAACCGAATCAAGAGTTGGTTAGATGGGATCAACAATGCTTAAATTGACCAGCCTAATAGGATTAAGTCTGGGTCAAGATCGAGTCACGATCAAGCAAGACCTAATTAGGCTCAGAGGTTAGAGTCTGGATTGTAGGCTAACCCAATTGGTTCTGACTCAACAATTTGGTGTCTAAGGTAAGTTTGGCACATACGACCGACTGGTTTTTAATTGGAAGCTACTCGACCTGAATGCGTTCTTGTACGAGTTAATGGCATATTCCTTCCACCGGTCTCACTTACCTGGCCATATCTGTTGACACAGTTCTGATCTGAGGTGGTCAATAATCCGAGCTAACCCATGCCACTAGGTTAGTCATAATTGTTATGACTATGACCAAGTCTAGTTTAATGAGACCTGAATCAATTCTCCCTAAGAAAAGATTAAGTCTGAGGTCTTCCACCATTGTAGATGTGCGGGCCCTTCCCGGGGTTGATTGTTCTCGGCTGGATACAGTGGCTCAGTTGCACCGGGAAGATGCAACCATGTCTATTAGGCATTGGATGCTATGGGCTGGAGGATGAGTTGGGCTCAATATTTCGGATACGGTGAGAGACTCAATTAGGAACCCAGTCTATGCAAATGGTGGGTCTGACTTAACTAAGGAGTGGATCAATATTCCGGATACGGTGAGATTCATGAATTAGAGACCAAGTTTGGGTGCACCATGATTAGAGAATCATTGAACAAGAGTTGTTCACTCATTGGCTAACCCATCACCAATAACTGTTAGGTGAGGTGATGAGTCAGTTGGTGAGACCGCACCACCCACTAGAAATCATTAATCGTGAGATTTTCGCATCTCTACAGAGGGAGTGTAGGGATCCGAGAAAATAGTGGGAGCTAATTTGTTTAAAAATAAAATCCCTAAACAAATTGGTCAAGTCAAAATTACAGTATCTAACTAGAATCTTTGACTCTCTACAGGAAAATGTCTGCGTCCAACCCATTGGCACGTATCCTGGACACACATAGACTGACTGGACCCAATTATAAAGATTGGCTCAGGAACTACAAAATTATTTTGGGTTCCGAGAAGTTAACCCATGTTTTGGACCAGGACCCTCCCACCTTACCAGCCCGTCCATCTGTTGAACAGAGAGCGTCTCTGAAAAAATGGATTGACGAAGATAATAAGGCCAGATATTACATGTTGGGCTCGATGTCTGATGAGCTCCAGCGCCAACATGAAGGATATCGGGACTGCTCGCCAAATGTTGGCTCACCTGCAGGAGATGTTTGGTGAACAGAGTCGCGCAGCCAAATATCAAGTCACGAAAATGACTTTTTAAGGCTAAGATGCGTGATGGGCAGTCAGTCCAAGATCACTGTCTGACAATGATCAAGGACATGGAAGAGCTTGAGAAGCTCGGTGTGAAGTTGGACTTGGACCTGCAGAACGATATTATTCTGCAATCCTTGACTGATGCATATGGGCAATTCATCATGAATTACCACATGCATAAACTTCAGAAATTCCTTGGCCGAGTTAATGAATATGCTGGTTACCGCTGAGCTTTCTATGAAAGGTTCTAAAGGCTCAGTTCTTGCTATGGAACGGACTTCTTCCAAAAGAAAGTCTTATGGAAAGAAAAAGAAGTCTGTGAAAAAGCAAAAGGTGGAAGGATCAAAGAAGAAGAAGGCAGAACCGAAGAAAAAGGCCGATGGCAAAGGAAAGTGTTTCCATTGCAACAGCGACGGCCATTGGAAGCGGAACTGCCCTACTTACCTGGCCACCCTGAAGAACAAGAAGGAAGGTCCTTCTGGAGGTATGCTCGTTATTGAGTCTAACCTTACGGTTTCTTCTGCATCCAGTTGGGTGCTTGACTCTGGTTCTAGTGCTCATCTGTGCACTTCTATGCAGGGTCTTGAGGATAGCAGGAGGCTGAGGGATGGAGACATGATCCTACGCAAATGGAGCAAGAGTTGCTGCAGTAGCCGTGGGAACATACCCTCTGATTACCATCTGGTTTAGACTTAGTTTTGAAAGACTGTTATTATGTGCCTGCAGCTAGCAGGAATTTGATTTCTGTTTCATGCTTAGCACAAGAAGGTTATGTGATCACCTTCTTTAAGGACCATTGTAACATTCTTTATGAAAGAAATAAAATTGCAAATGGTTTCCTTATTAATGATCCTAGAGCAAAACGTGAATAGGTAGTCCAAACGATATAGCAGAAGATAGGATAGGATCAACAAATTGGAGAAAAATGGGCTATTGAGTCCATTGACTTTTGAGTCATATCCAACTTGTGAATCTTGTCTTCAAGGCAAAATGACTAAACTCCCTTTTGTTGGACATGGGGAGAGGGCCACAGATCTCCTTGCCCTAGTACATACTGATGTGTGCGGCCCATTTGATGTGCCGGCTAGAGGCAATTTTGTCTACTTCATTACCTTTACCGATGATCTGTCTAGGTATGGGTATGTGTATCTTATGAGACACAAGTCTGAAGCCTTTTGAAAAGTTCAAAGAATTCAGACATGAAGTAGAAAAACAAACAGAAAAACCCATTAAGGTTCTTCGATCAGATCGAGGAGGTGAATACCTTAGCAGGAAATTCCTAGACTATCTCAAGGATAATGGCATAGTCTCTCAATGGACTCCACCAGGAACGCCTCAACTCAACGGGGTTTCAGAATGGAGAAATCGGACTCTATTGGATATGGTTCGATCCATGATGAGCTTCACAGACCTCCCTGATTTTCTTTGGGGACACTCATTGTTAACTTCAATCTATCTACTGAATAGGGTTCCCTCTAAAACCGTTCCTACCACACCGTATGAGATATGGCACGGTAAGAAACCAAGTCTGAGTCATCTCAGAATTTGGGGTTGTCCGGCTCATGTCAAAAGACAACAAGCGGACAAGTTAGAGTTTAGGTCCTTCAGAGCTCGATTCATAGGATATCCTAAAGAGTCATTAGGATACTATTTCTACATTCCAGAAGACCACAATGTGATTGTGAGTCGACATGCCATCTTTCTTGAAAAATAGTTTATTCAAGATAGCGGCATTGGAAAGCAGATCAAGCTTGATGAGAAAGTCTCACAAGCAGAACGAGCTAAGGACCAAGTGGAACCAAATCAGGTTGAGCCAATAAGAACACTACCTCCTCCACCTCGTAGATCGAAAAGAATTTCCCGTCCCCCTGAAAGATACTTAGGTATTATTTCAGAGGATGTAGAGGAAATGTTCCTCGTAGGTAATGGTGCTCATGGTGATGATGATCCCAAAACCTACAACGAGGCGATATCAGATATCGACTCCGAGAAATGGCTAGAGGCAATGCAGTCAGAAATTGACTCGATGCACTCAAACCAAGTCTGGACCTTGGTAGATCCACCAGAAGGTATAGTACCTATTGGGTGTAAATGGATCTTCAAGAGAAAGATTGGTGCAGATGGGAATGTGGAGACATTCAAGGCTAGACTTGGTGGCAAAAGGTTATAGTCAACGCGAAGGCATTGACTATCAGGATACCTTTTCCCCAGTAGCTATGCTAAAATCCATCCGCACATTGCTTGCTGTTGCAGCCTATTTCGATTATGAAATATGGCAAATGGACGTGAAAACGGCATTCCTAAATGGATATCTTGAGGAAGATATCTATATGGAACAGCCGCTAGGTTTCACATCCAGTGATACTGATCACAAGGTTTGCAAGCTGCAAAGGTCCATATATGGACTTAAGCAAGCATCTCGGAGCTGGAACACTCGTTTCAATGATGTGATCAAAAAGTTTGGTTTCATCAAAAATGAAGAGGAACCATGTGTTTTCAAAAGGGTCAGTGGGAGCGCTGTTGTCTTCCTCGTATTGTACGTGGATGACATCCTCCTTATTGGGAATGATATTCCCATGTTGACATCAGTCAAGATGTGGTTGTCCAAGGAATTCTCCATGAAAGACCTAGGTGAAGCATCCTTTATTCTAGGAATTAAGGTCTATAGGGATAGACCGAATAGGATGCTAGGACTTTCACAGAAGATGTACATAGAGAAAGTACTAAAGAGGTTTAGTATGGAAAACTCTAAGAGGGGATTAATACCCTTCAGACATGGTATTCATCTTTCCAAGAAGATGTGCCCCAGCACACCTGAGGAAATAGAACGCATGAGCAAGATCCCTTATGCTTCTGCAATAGGGAGCCTCATGTATGCCATGCTATGTACACGACCTGATATAGCCCATGCTGTGAGTGTCACAAGCAGATATCAGTCAAATCCAGGTGAAGAACACTGGACTTCTGTGAAATGTATCCTTAAGTACTTGAGAAGAACTAAGGATATGATGTTGGTCTTTGGTAACGGAGAACTCCAAGTCCAGGGATACACAGACTCGGACTTTCATGTCCGATATAGATGATCGAAAGTCGACATCTGGCAGTCTGTTTGTGTGCAATGGTGGTGCTGTCAGCTGGAAGAGTTCCAAGCAAACGGTGATACCATCTCATCCACGATTACCTCAGATGAAAAGGGCCATTACGTCGAGGTCAAGAGAGTCGAACTCCGCAGATAATGTGGCAGACCCACTTACAAAGCCGTTGGGCCAGCAGAAGATCGAAGCCCACCTTGAGAAGATGGGACTTAGACTTGTAGCCAATTGGCTTTAGGACAAGTGGGAGATTGTTAGATATATGTGCCCTAGAAGCCAGAATTGGCTGACACTTGTAATACACTTCTAGGGGCAAAATTATAATTTTGACTAAAATCAATAAATGGGTTATTTTCTATCACATATGTGTATTTAGTGTCTGTGATACATCCTTTGAGTTAATGGTAATGATAATTCATATTTTCAAGAGTTGAAAATTTAAGACATGAATAATCATTATTAACTCATAAATTGCTCCCGACCATAGGATCATCACGAGGATGGTGATTGATCCGGAAGGTTGGTGTACAATCGCTTCTCTTTAGTAGATGAGTCTTGAGTCTACGGTGTGGAGACACCGGAGCGAGAGTACAGGTACTCGTTAGAGAACGAGGGCACTGAGCGTGACCACCTCGAGTAGTCATTAGGGAGTCTACCTTCTCGTCAATGACTGACTCGATGCTGCAGTAGTGTGTCTGGTTCTTTGACCTGAGATGCATCGGCAGTTCACCTTGAGGGTGTTATAGTTTGACTACACCATTACTCGGTCTCCTAGCCATATGGAACCCTGAGGTGTATGTTGGCTATAGCATGTTCATTGTAGGAACTGGATTGCATCAAGATGGAATCTATCTACCTCGGTGGTAGAGGAGTAGCCCTATGATGATCATGAGAATCAAGTCCAGAAATCCATGGCCATGGTAGAGTGAAATAATAGAAAGAGTTTCTATTTAGATTTTCACATTGGACTCGAATCGAATGATTACATCATATGACAGAGACTAGGGTTTGACGAGTTCACCTTAACCCTAATCTGATCGGGGCTCAAGATAGAAGAACTGAATCACACAGGTAGCTGCACCAAGAGGTTCGCATTCAGCTCTGATGGGTTGCCACCATATACTGCTAGGTGTCACTGGTGGATTTTGGGAGCAATTAGAATGATTTAGATGATCGATCATTCTAGCTGTTCGAATCAGAAGAGTTCTGATCCATCGAAAGGAGTTTCGATGATGTCGATGATAGAGATCATGACATATCCCATTACCATACAGAACTGAACCTAACTGGGTCACACAAACAAGGGTTTGAATCTGGTGATCATCAATTGAACTGATCTAGTTCAATTGATCTGAATGAGATTCAATTAGGTTCAAGGAAATCGTGCTAGCACTCGATTGAACCTAACGTTCTTCTTTTGCTATCATAAATAAGTTGTCCTGTCTGAGCCAAAGGAGTTTGTGCTCAAACAGAGGCCTTCATATGGTCTGACTGGAGGTTGTCCAAGTCAGAAAAGGTTGTCTTATTTGTAAGACACTTACCTGCCATTTTTGGTCACCTGCCATTTCTTGTTCTTTGACTTTGGTCAAAAGTCTACCTTTGACTGGTCAAACGTTGACCATTGACACTTTGACTTTTGACCACATGTCATGCACCTATTGGAGAGCTGGTGGGGGCCTGTCCCCCTGCCAGAACCTGGCAAGGAGAAGGGCGCACGCCACCCTAGGCGTGTGCCCAAGTTGGAGGCGCCTAGGAGTCCTTGTTGGACAAGGACTCCATCTCCTTTTTGGATTCCAATTAGAGTTCTTCTAAGAACCAACTTTGACTGGTCTTAGGCGCCCTCTAAGGAGGAATCCAGGGGACTCTATTCCCACCAATCAGATTTAGATCTGATTTCACAAAGGGTTGTGATTGGTTGAGAAGAAGAGGAGTTGGATCACAGCTAGTCTATAAATAAGACCCTGTACCCAACTCAGATTGTATGAGATATAGATATGATGAGATCATAGTTTCTCCATGCCCCAAGGCTGCCTCTCCCCTCCTTCTCCATGCCATAGTCTCTTCTCCCCTTGCTCTCCACGTCCAAAAGGAGTTTTGGACCTTGGTTGGTGCGATTCAGATCAAAGAAAGGCGATCAAAAGCTAAGAAGGCTGCGCTGCTGCAAAGGACGACTGCTCATCTTCAAAAGAGTTTTGAAGATCCTCCAGATCAGATCCAGATCTGATTTTTGGAGGTGTGATAGAGAAGAAGAGGATCTCCAGATCCAACCCGAGTGGATACCGGTAGAGGCCAGGCGCTTGCGTGGCTAAGATCCAGAACCTTCCGCTGCAAACAGGATCATCAACAGGGTAATAGGATTACCCAGATCAGGTAAATTAAATTTGATTTAATTTATCTTTTAATTTTATTTTATTAAAATAATAAGAATCAGATCTAAAACATATCAAGATCTGATTGGGATCAAGAGAAAAAAAATTTTGAAATATATCTCTTGATCTGATCAGATCTGAATGAACCTGGACCGGGAAATCAGGATTTCCCTTTAGATGTGTTGGCAATTGATCGGGTCGGTCGGCGGGTCTACGGGGTCAATGTAGATTGGATATCAACTCAAATCCATCTATTTATTAAATAGATAACACGACCCGACCCATTCAACCTATTTATTAAATAGGTCAAGTTAGGTTAAATGGGTTAAATAGGTTAAATGGACTTTTAACGGGTTAAATAGGTTAGAAACAGATCAAGTAGGTTTTAAATAGATTAAATATGTCTTAAACAGATTAAATGGGTTAAACAGTTTAAACAAGTTAAATGCGTTATTTGATTCAACCTGACTTGAATATTAAACGAGTTAAATGGGTAAGATATCTGAAATCCAAATCCGACCCAAATATTAAATGGCTTAAACAAGTTGATCTGTTTATGATCTAAATCCGTTTAGCCTAAACCCAAACTTGCTTATGATGGGTTGAACATGGGTAGGGTCACATTGTGCCAGCTTTATGCATGCGGAACTGCACGTCCATCACGATCACCTAAGTTGACTGCCTATGTGCTTAGTTTGCTGCCCTTGCCAATTTACCAAAAAGACCCTTGTTGTTCATGTTTTTTCCTTCATGCTAGTGCTCTAAGTATTTTCTAGTGTGATTTGGCTTTAGTTGATGTTGTATGAAACTTGTCCCAATGATGGGTCACATAGGATGATAAATAGTCAGATAGTGTCGAGCTAATAGTTGATGCATCTAATTTTGAAATGTACCTTAAGAGTACAGAGTACAATGGAAATACAGGAAATAGCAAAATGGAATACAGAGTTTTTGAGTGAGTTGAGGAAGACATTTGCTACTGATAGTGTCGAACCATCCAAGAAGAGCACTGCAGGACACTTGATAGATGCCCATGCCTTTGATTACTTCTCTACATTCTGCACGACGCCCTATCTCCAAATTTTGATTGAGAAAATCAGCATTCTTGCATCAACATACATTTTTTCTTTCTGCTTCACACTTGGGCCACAATTGCTTAAGAATGAGAACTTCCATAGTGAATTTCAGGTAAGAAAGCACAGCATGAGGTGCTGGTTCAAGGTGGAGTGATCGATGACCTTGCAAAATATCTTGTGGACCGCTATGGCATACCAAAGAGGTACATTGTGGTGCCCGACAAAACCAAGAAATAAGAGGCTGGAATCCTGGTCTGGAACTAAATAAAAGAAGTAAAGCCAGGAGACCAAGGGCTCCTTTCCATAATTGAGCAGTTTAGGGAGCTTATTATTTGCGAGGAAAAGATATGATATCTGTGCCCTATCGAATCATATAATGAATTAGTGGAACTTGTATTACAGTTTGTTGTATCATGAATTGTGCATCTCTGTCAGCTTCTTTATTTAAGTTTCCAAAGGTTGGATGAATGACATTGGTGATGGCCTTCTTTTGCCGAAGACCTGCATTTTCTATTTGTCAAGCTGCAAATGTGATGGCAGTTTTGGGCTGCACTGGTTGATGTGTAGAAGCATATGGCAACTCACTGTGGTCAACTATATCAACATCCTGAAGTGTTTTTTTTTTTTTTTTTTTTCAAATTCAGAGATCTCAATTAAAATCAATATACTGTGCAGGCGACTGAAACAAAAAGGAAATTACAGGTCTCAATTCCCTTTTCTTGGGAAATTCTTATTCGTATTATCCGAGAGCTGCTAGATGTACATGTTTATTATTTCAAGGTGGCTGCTGTGCGGTGGAATTAAAATGTTTTTGTTGACTCTCCTTGAAAGTGTTTGTATGATGCGTGGAATCCTGCTGGAAGGGAGTGAGAGTTAGATTCTGGTTGAAGCGTATCTGTTGAAAGGGGGAGATATCTCCTTCCTAATTTCAAAAAAAAAAAAAAAAAAAAAAAAAAATCATAAAAGTTTGCTATGTTATGGACAGAAATAATTTTATTTTCTCATATTTAATAGTAGTTATAATGGCATATTCCTTACATAAATATCTAGCCTTGTCTCAGTTATATCTGTTCTTTGCACCCTCATTTGTCACCTATGTTTATTCATGGTCAATTTAAATGTTATTTTAAGTTCTTTCACTATCCCTTTGTAAATATGTTTTAACACAAAAAATATCTTCATCGTACAATTTTAATTGATGGTTTATATCTTTATTCTTAACTTATACACATTTTATAATTTTAAGTATTTCTTAATCTACCTTTGTAATCTTATTATATTTATTATGATATTTTTTATTTTTGCTACACCAAACATGTCTTCATTGTCCTTTGCCTTTTTAAATATTTGAATCTTTAAATCATATAAATAATTTTTAAAGTCACAAATACATGCACTGATTACGTAACATTGGAAGCATCTTTTCATTTTAAATATCTGACCAACCATAACCCTATAAAATGTGTATCTGTATACCTCTCTAGCACTCTGTTATGTATGCGTGTGTACGCATACATAATCAATATGATTGGGAATGCGACCAATAGCCATCATGATCAATATTTCAAGACATAATACATATTTAGGGGAAAAAAAAACACCTTGTTGTCGTTTTTCGTAATAATATTTATTCATATAAATAATTTAAATGATGCATATGGAAAATCTTATAAGTTGTCGTGTCAGCGGCCAGCTCAGGCCAGACATTTAACCTCAGCGTGGGGCTGAAGTCTTATGTAGCCGTTGGTGCCTGCTAGGATAGCTCGATCAAATGAAGGCCTACTAAAAGAAATTGTTATAAATGGAGAGAATTAGGAACGTATGTGGAGCGTTTTCTGCCTTCGATGGGCTAAAAGAACTCGTGTTCAGGGTTGGCGGTGCTTAACTGGTTAACACATTTAATTTGATTTAACTCACCATACATTGATTAGGTTATAAATTTTGACCTAGTTAATGGATAGGCCGGATTTGGGTTGACAAATTTTAAATCTATTTTGCATCTAACCTGATCTATATCTCATCCGACTTAACCCAATTGTCATACCTGCTTGTATTTGATGTCAAATATGTCTGAACGATGCAACATTAGAATATCAAATATAAACAACAAAATCCATGGTAGTATTCCAACGGCTATCACCGAAGTGGTTGGCAAGAAGAAGTATGATACCTAAACGTAGATCATATATGAAAGACGAGAAACTGATATGAACTGAGCAGGTCGAGAAACTTAATAAAATATGGAGTTTTGGAGTTCAATAGCTTCTAAACGGTTCAACAACAGTCGGAATTTGATTGGTTGTTAGCTAGAATTTGCTAGAGAATTCAGTTAGAAAGTTACTCTTTTAAAACCTATAAAAGACTAGCATCTGTAATGGAGTCATTCATGAAATGAAATCAAAAGTTTTTTTCTAGAATTTTCTCTTGTTTTTTCCATTTTATTCCTAGTTCCATCATTGGTATCAGAGCTCCATTCCTGGCAACAGTGGCGAAGGAAACCAGAGGTCAGAAGTGACGGAGGGAGATGATGGCTATGATGAAGGAATTCAAGAATAGATGGGAGCAGAGGCAAATAGAGATAAGTACCAACAATGCAATCTCAGAGCTCAAAGAACTATTAATAGGTATTAGTCTGCAAAACACGGAGTTAGCTTCTAATAGGAATCAAGCTGGGACATCTCAAATAAGAGATCGTTCTAGTGAAGAATCTGGCCAATCTTGGATGCATTATCCAAAATTGGATTTCCTTGCTTTAATGGTGATGAATTGGAAGCTTGGGTGACTATGGCAGATTATTACTTTGAGGTTACAAATACCTTGCCTACAAGTAAGGTGAAATTGGCAGCCTTATACCTAGAGGGTAAGGCCTTGCAATGGCACCAAGGGTTTAATAGAATTAAGAGTCAAGAAGCTTATGAGAGTTAGGAGGGTTATGTTCAAGGGTTGAGATCTAGATTTGGAATTCTGGCCTTTAATGATCCTCTAGGAGATCTTAAGAATTTGAGGCAAACTGGTTCATTACAGGAGCATCTAGACTCCTTGATATTCTTTTTCCAAAGGCAGGAATTAGGGAGGACCAAGCCTTGAGTTTCTTTTTGACTGGGTTAGTGGATGAATTACAAATGCATGTGAGAATGTTTAAACCTCAAACATTATTAGAGGCCTATTCACTTGCAAGGCTTCAAGAAATCACGGTGGTAGCATTACAGAATAAACCTGAGCCAATGACCAAACCTATAACCTCTTCCTCCTATGTTTCCAATTATAAACCTGCAAACATCATTTCTCAAAACCAATATCAGCCATAATCTTCCACCACTCGACCCACCAATACCAATAACACCTTATAATACCACCAATAACACCAAATCTGCTGCTATCAATGCTAGAACCCAAATAAGTTTACTAGTAAAAAGATTAATGAAAAGACTTTGTTTCTTGTGTGATGATAAGTATGTGCCAGGTCATAAATTTAAGAAGATATAAGTAATGATGATGCAATTACGGATTGATGAAGGTGAAGATGTGGATAAAACTGATAACTAGAAATAATATAAGAGTTGCAGTTGTCATTGAATGCTCTTAGGGGCATAGCAGGAGTCTAGACAATGTGTGTGAAAGGCTTGTGTGGAAAACTAACTATTCATACTCATAATTTACTAAGTCAACAAGTGGCCAAGAAGGTTAAATGTCCAATGGAACAAATATCTGGAGTACTGGTGGAAGTTGCTAATGGACAACACCTGCAGGATCATTCAGCGTGCAAAGAATATTCCTGGCAAGCAAATGTAGGATCAAACATTTATGATAGAAATGTTCATATTACCCCTGGATGACTATGACTTGATCCTAAGAGTATGGTGGTTAGCCACTTTGGGAGAAATAAGGTGAAATTTTCAAACTTTGCAAATGAAGTTTCACAAGGAAACTGAAGATTATATTTTGCAAGAAATTAATTCTAATATGATAGAGGTTGTGACTGAAAAGCAGCTAAATAAGATGGAGAATAAATCTCATCAACTGGCCTCTATGCAATTACTGGTACAAAAAGGCAGCTCATTTATTCCTTGCTCTCCATCTCTGTATACTGCAGAGATTTCTGCTATTGATAATTGACTAGAATTACAATAGTTATTGTATGTTTACAAGGATATCTTTGAGGAACCAAAAGGTTTACCTCCAAAGAGACTTCATGATCACAACATTTCTTTAAGGGCCCATTCTTTTGCAGGTAAATATCATAGAAAAGTTGGTCTATTTTTTAATTAATCAACTTATCCATATTCTCACATTTTTCAAAATAGAAAAGTTACTTTCCCTTGGATAGCATTTACCCATGAAATGGAAGAAAATTTTACCCACCTAGGAGGTGGCTAAATCATTTTTCCATCAACAAGAAAAGTAACTCTTTTAATTCATTCCTACTATACCCTTAACCTTATAATATAATATAATATAATATAATACATCATGATAATAATATAATATAATATATCATAATAATAATATAATATAATATATAATAATATTTATATTAGATATTATAATATATTATTATAATATAATAATATATTATATTATTATATTATATTATGATAATATAATACTATAATAATAATATAATAATATGTTATTATATGTAATAATATATATTATACTATATTAATATAAGATATTAACATAATATAATATAATATCATTATACTATATTATATTATATTATCAGATATTATAATATATTATTATAATAAATTATGATAATATAATACTATAGTAATATATTATGTTATATTAATATAAGATATTAACATAACATAATATAATATAATATAGTATAGCATAATATAATATATAACATAATATATTATAATAACATAACATAATATAATATAATATAATATAATAATATATTATATGTAATAATATTTATATAATACTATAGTAAATATATATATTAACATAATATACTATACTATACTATAAATTATATTATATTATACTATAACATGATATAGAATATTATATTATAAGATTGTAATAAATTATTATAATAAATTATGATAATATAATACTATAATAATATATTATGTTATATTAATATAAGATATTAACATAACATAATATAATATAATATAGTATAGCATAATATAATATATAACATAATATATTATAATAACATAACATAACATAATATAATATAATATAATATAATAATATATTATATATAATAATATTTATATAATACTATAGTAATATAATATATTAATATGAGATATTAACATACTATACTATACTATACTATAATATAATATAATAATATTATATTATATTATTAGATATTATAATATATATTATAACATGATATAGAATATTATATTATAATAATATAATAAATTATTATAGTATACTATATTATATTATTATAATATATTATGATAATATAATACTATAATAATAATATAATAATATATTATTATTATATATAATAATGTATATTATATTAATATAAGATATTAACATAATATAATATAATATTTATATAGTAAAGGGTATTATGGGATATATGGGTATATCTTGGTAACTTACCCAGAAAACTAGTAATATAAAAGAACATGTGTAATAGATTCTCGAGTCATTTTTTCATATATAAAAGTATATGGATAAATTATTTTTTTATCTAAATGTTATTTAGAAAATACTTATCTAGAAAAGTATAGATTTTTGGATAAATCTTTTATCCTCAAAAGAATAGGCCCTAAAAGAAAGGCTCAGCTTGTAAATGTAAGGCCTTATAAGTATGCTGCTCTCCAAAAAGATGCTATAGAGAAGATGGTTTAGGAGATGCTAGTGTTATTCAATATAGTACAAGCCTCTATGCTAGTCCAATAGTTTTGGTCAAAAAGAAGGATAGGACTTGGCGTATGTGTATTGACTACAGGACCCTCAATTCTCTTACCATTAAAGATAAGTTTTCTATTCCTGTAATTGAGGAGTTATTAGATGAACTTGGCCATGCTGTTATCTTCTCTAAACTGGACCTAAGATTAAGTTATTAATAGATAAGAATGAACGAGAAAGATATATATATGACTGTATTTCGTACCCATGAAGGCTATTATGAATTTTTGATAATGCCTTTGGGCTTACCAATGCCTCTTCAATATTTCAGACCCTTATGAACTTTGTGTTTAAACCTTTTCTAAGAAAATTTGTATTGGTATTTTTTGATGATATCCTCATATATAGAAGTCGAAAGGAATACTTGCAGTATTTGGAGATGGTTTTGAAGAAAATGAGGAAGCATCATTTGTTGGCCAAGATGAGCAAATGTTCTTTTGATTGCTCTGAAGTTAAATATTTGGGTCATCATATTTCATCTGAAGGAGTGCAAACTGGTCCCAACAAATTGGATGCTTTTAAACAGTGGTCAATTCCAAAATCAGTGAAGCAATTAAGAGGGTTCCTTGGTCTTATTGGTTATTACAGGAGATTTGTGAAGAATTATGGTCAGATTTCAAGATCCTTGACTGTTCTGCTGCAGAAAGATTCCTTTACTTGAAATGAGCAGGCTCAACAAGCATTTGATATTCTTAAAGAAGCCATGATTTCAGCTCCAGTATTGGGATTACCTGACTATTCTAAAATATTTATAGTTGAAACTGATGCATCTGGAGGAGGTATTGGGGCAGTCTTATTGCAAGATGATCCCATTGGGCTATATTAGTAAATCTATCCCCTTGAAACACTAGCAACTTTCCATCTATGATAGAGAGATATTAGCTATTTTATTTGCTATCAAGAAGTGGGAATGTTACTTACTTTACAAGAGATTTATCATTAAAACTGACCATCAATCACTTAAGTATTTGGTTGAACAAAGGCTTACTACTCCTACACAGCAAGCATATGGTTGGCAAAGCTCATACAGTTTGACTTTGAAATTCAGTATAAGAAAGACAAAGAGAATGTGGTTACAAATGCTCTCTCTAGGGCTACTTCTACTAGTATATATGCCTCGAGTATACTTGTTTTGACTTCTAAATTGTTGCAGCAAATTTAAGATAGTTGGCAAAGTGATCCTTCTTTTCAACAGATTATTGCAAATATACAACTTGATCCTCACTCTCATGCCCATTATACTTTTTATTCACAACAAATCAGGAGGAAAGGAAAGTTAGTAGTGGGAAATGTGGACACTTTAAGAACTCGGTTACTCCACTTCTTTCATAATTCTTCAATTAGAGGACACTGGTGTGCAAGCCACTGCTAAAAAAATGTCAGCATTTTTGTATTGGCCTGGATTGTGGAAATAAGTCAGAAATTATATCAAAGAATGTGCTATTTGTCAACAGTACAAATATGAAACTATGGCAACCCTTGGTCTATTGCAATCCTTACCTGAACCCAATAGTATTTTCACTGACTTGACTATGGATTTCATAGAAGGTCTTCCTAAATCCCATGGCAAGACGGTCATCTTTATAGTAGTTGATAGGCTGACTAAATATAGCCATTTCTTTGCTTTGTCTTATCCCTATACATCCCTATGCAGCTCAATCAGTAGCTAAAGTTTTTATGGAGGAAGTCTATAAACTACATGGGATGCCTCAAACCATAACTTCTCACAAAGATCCAATCTTCTCAAGTGCTTTCTGGAAAGAATTGTTTTCTTTACAAGGGGTGGGTCTTCAATATTCAACAGCCCATTATCCTTACACAGATGGTTGTGAACAGGTGTTTAGAGATATATTTGAGATGTGCTATTGCTGACTCTTCTCATTCTTGGATTGATTGGCTTCCCATTTGAAGCTCTTTATGGTATTCCTCCATCCATCCACATCCCTTTTTACCCAGGGGATACTTCAGTAGCAGCAGTTGACATTCAATTGAGAGATAGAGAAAGTCAAATTCAGCTACTGAAACATCATTTGATAGGGCTGGAAATTGAATGAAGCAATTGACAGATAAGCATAAAAGTGACTGAGTTTTTAACATTGGTGATATGGTATGTGTTAAATTGCAATAATATGTTCAGAAGTCTCTTCATAAGGGCCATCCCAAACTTCAGCCATATTACTTTGGTCCATTTCTAATAATTGATAAAATTGAAAAAGTTGCATATAAGGCTCTCAGATTCCTTGTTCCACAAGATTTTTTATGTCTCCTTGCTTAAACCAGCTTCAGCACCAGTATCTGCTTCTATCACTCTTTCTTCTATGTCATCCCATTCTACTATCTATCCTCAAGCTATTTTGGACAGAAGGATGGTGAAAAAGAAAAATGCTGCAGCAAATCAGTTGTTAATTCATTGGTAGAATACATCTCCAGTAGACTCAACCTGAGAATTTGCTGATCAGATATAATGAAGATTTCTTGGATTTTTCTTGGGGATAGGAAAAATCAAGCAGAGAAGTATTGATATGAATTGAGCAGGTCGAGATACTTAATAAAATGGGGAGATTTGGGTTCAACAGCTTCTCAACGGTTTTAACAATAGTTGGAATCTAATTGGTTGTTAGTGGAATTTGTTAGAGAATTTAGTTAGAAAATTATTATTTTAAAAATTATAAGAGACTAACGTCTATAATGAAGTCATTTATAAAATGAAATTAGAAGTTTCTTTCTAGGCTTCTCTCATGTCGTTTTCACTTTATTCCCAGTTCTCACCGGAAACAAGGCAGGGGCCATTAAAAAGGACAAGACTTGCCTCATATCGACTGGGAGCACAACATAAGCAGGCCTTTAAACAGGCCGGCCCGGCCCTAATAACCACATATATATATGTCATCCCTGTTTTCTCACATCATTGCTTATTTTTCAGTTTTTTTTTGCCTTGTGAAGTCTCGTCTACGTTATCGATTAAATTCTCGATCGCACCCGTCTCAAACCCTAAAACCGTTCGATTTATTCCCGGATTATTCCGTCCCCGATGGCGGACCCGGCCGCCGCCGGAGGACCGTCGGAGCCGGCGGGGGAAGCCGGCGGCGGCTGTGGCATGACGAGAAAGGAGAAGCGGAAGGCGATGAAGAAGTTGAAGAGGAAACAGCTTAGGAAGGAGGCGGCGACCCGACAGCGCGAGGAGGAGGAGGCGCGGTCAAATGATCCAGAGGAGCAGCTGAGGATCCGGCTAAGGCAGCAGGAGGAGGCCGAGATCGCGGAGAGGGAGAGAAAGGCGTTCGAGGAGCGGGAGAGCCTCTGGTTGGATGCCGCTGCTGCGCGGAAGGCCGCGGAGGAGGAGGAGGCCCGGAGGGAGAAGCTTCTCGAAGAGTCGCGAGAAAAGGAGGTCTTATTGCCCTCTTATTTCCTCATTATATTTCCCTCTAATTTTTCTCTTTCCCTTAGAATCCATTCTGATTAATTTGATAATCCTAAGTTCTTGCTTTAATTAATATGATAATCCTAAATTCTTGCTCTAATCAGTGTTTTTAGAGTTGTGATGTGGGGAAAAAATAATTTTTGCTCTCGCTAGTCGGTTGTTAGTTCAGTATACTGAATTCTCGCATTAAATGATTGTTTTACATTGTTTTCTAGATGCATTTTCCAGTTTAGCTTTTGACAATGCTTTATATGAAAACTTAGAGCCAGTGAAATAACTATTTTTGTTTATCGATAAAGGAAGAGGAGTTGGAGAGTTAAGGGATCTCACATATATCTGTTCAAGAAATGAATGCCGAGGTTTTTTGCTGATTTGAATGTTGGGATGGAGTAGAATTAATCAATTGGTTATACGTGTTGGGTTGCCCCTGCTCTGAAGAGAGTGAGAGATTGAGAGAGGAGATGTTTGAATGATTAGTTGCAATACATTATGATTACCATAGGTTTTTAATATTAGGATGGTGACATGTTGATGTTGCAATTTAACATGCCAAACCAATTTCCTTTTCTCTGGGACAGGGTGTTGGCAACTGAGTAAATATGTAGTGGTAATGTCTAAATGTGGATGCATGCCACGTGTGTGCTAGGGAGTAGAGAAACATGGATTAGGAAATGGTCACAAATCAGTTGATTTACAGTTTAGATTTTTTTTTTTTTTTTTGGTTAACAAAATGTACTATATGTCGACCTTGTCATAGCAAATAACTGTTATGTGGATTAGCTGATGGCCAAACATAGTACCATTTGGATGGCTGGTTTGTAACAAATATGACTGTGAAAACAGATAAATGGGCAATGGAACCCACACATTGCATTTTTTTAGCAACTTTTGCAAATATACTTTCCCAAAAGAGTGTATATGTTGTTAATAGTTTTTTGTGTTTCTTATTAGAAATTTTGGTGGTCAATTTCATGCGACTTATTTTTCACATTTAATTTGGAGATGTAACAGAATCAGCAGAAAGAGCATGCGGATGAGTTGGAAGACGGTGATGAATGGGAGTATGTTGAGGAAGGTCCTGCAGAAATCATCTGGCAAGGAAATGAAATCATAGTAAAGAAGAAAAGAGTTAGAGTTGCAAAGAAAAGTGCTGATAGACAGCCAATGAAAGAGGTTATACTCTTAGTTCCATTTTTAGAGTCGGTTGAAATTTTTTTTTGTTTGGTGGTCATGCATATACCTGTAGACAACTTTGGAATTTGGTGTGATCAAAGCTGATTAAATATGTTGCAGGATGATGACAGACCCACATCAAATCCACTTCCTCCACAGTCTGAAGCTTTTGCTTCTTACAAGAATGGGCCATCAATGTCAGCACAAGAAGTACTTGAAAAAGCTGCTCAACAGATTCCAAATTTTGGAACTGAGCAAGTGTGTATCTTGAAAATTTTATCTTTACTTTATAATCGCAAAGACTCCATTTCGATGTTCATTGCTTAGCAATAGATCCTTCTTTCCATACTAATTCACTTCTGCACTCAACATTCACTTTAAATTTCTCTCTTCTGTTCATTTGTAGGATAAAGCTCACTGTCCATTTCACCTTAAGACCGGGGCCTGTCGTTTTGGATCGCGTTGCAGCAGAGTTCATTTTCATCCCGATAAATCTTGCACATTGCTTATCAAAAACATGTATGGTGGCCCAGGACTTGCTTGGGAGCAAGATGAGGGGCTTGAGGTTTGTAAGATGATGCTCTCCTGTGGCTAATGTGGTATCCCTGATATTGCTCTTTGGTTTCATCTGCAAATTATGGTTTTCTACTATTAATTGCATTATTTTCCTTTTGTAATGTCCTCTCCATGGTTATAGTTGCTTCTTACTAGTATCTGCTTACATGACAAGCTGCAAAGTAATCTGATCATGATTTGTGATAGTGATGAAGAAAGGCTACTCGGTAAACATTGTGGTAATAATCTGTTTGAGAAAAAGTTTTTGATAGGATCATGTAACAAAATCTATTTCTAAATGCCTAATTTTAGAAGCTACAAGATTATATTTTCTGTTGCATATGCATTGGCATGTCTGTTTTTTTTAAAAAAAATTTAAATTTGTGAAATATGGTCAGGCTGTATTTTTCTTCCAACAGCACCATGTGTTCTTTAACAAAATCCACACCAGAAATTCATCTCGACGTACAGTGTAATGGCAAATTGGCCTTGGCTGAGGACGGAGATTAACATTTTCTGGGGCTTCTGTATCCTATGCTACTTTTGCAATTTGTGGCACTTGTGTCTGAGCTTGTTTAGCTTTTAATTCAGCTGTATTATGATAAATTGTTTTATATTATATAGTCATTCTTGTAAAGAATATCTTACGAAGATTCCTCTTTTTTTCTTCTATGCTTTTTATTCCTGAAAATCCAAGTTGATTTTTTTAATTAAAGCTTGAGGTTTCCATGTCCTGACAGACCTTTGACTAGTTCATGCTTGCTTGAATCTATCGTACTGTGAGTTTAGATTTCTCAGTATTATTAATGAGCAGCTCCTTAACGTTCAGTAGTTCTCTGGTCATTTCCTGTTTGTTGAACTGTTGGTGATGTTCCATGGTTGAAGACATGAGCAGGAATAATAAGTTCACAGGTGACAGAATCTTTTCTGTGAATATGATGAAGGTCATGTTTTTTAAATATAAGTTTCAAACCCAATTTAATTATGAAAATTGTGAAAAACGTGGTTGGGAGGTTGTGAGAAAAGATTTGATGTATTACACATGAAATGAACAATAAAAAACTTGCAAAGCAGATTGTAAAATGATGCGGTAAGATATACTTGCTTGATCTATGCATGCAGGGATTGCATTTTGTATGAGATAACAGTTTTTATGCTTAGATTGCTGGTGACACAAACACTAATACATAACATCTACTCATAGCATCTCATACATCACTCAAGTTTCAAAATATTTGCACAATCTGTGTCTTTCTATGAAGGCTTTAAGTTTAGGTTTATATGATACAACTGTACGTTGTAACTTGTAACCACGCAACTATAGCCACTAAATTGCTAGCCTGGCATTTTTCCTTTTTGTCAACAAGGTAACTTCATTAGGAAAGTGTTAAAATCTGTGATGATGATCTTCAAGAGCCAAGGTGGGGATTCTTTCATCCAGGCTCATGATCCTTAATATATAAGGCTTATCTAACTAACTGATGAGCCACCTTGTCTAACTTATCTAACAAACTGATGATCCTTAATATCTAAAGATGGTGCACATCAACCAAGATCGAGTCAACCTAGGTCAATACTTTGCCTGCAAAGACAGCCTTTGATAATATTGAGTGCATCCCCTTTCACTTCAAAATTCTTGATTCAATATTGAAAGCAAAAATTGATATGTTCTCTGACTGCCTGGCATGTTGGCTTGCTAGATGATATGGTCATGGATGTTAGAAGCTATACAGTGGCTGTGGCAAAAGATCTTTGTTTTGTGCTGGATTTATGGAAAACAAGCCTCAATTGGCTTAAAAGTTTCATCTGTAGCTTTCTTGTTCTATTACATGTATTTTAGTTTCAGTTTGTTTATGCTTTCTTATGTTTTACTGCTTCCATCTTTTGTATTCTATTGGAGTGCCAATCAGGAAACCTATTGGTCCTCCTGGGATTTGAGATTTATGTGTTAATGCAAGGTGTAGTTACGTGGTACACCTTCAAGTTAATCTTTGTAAACCATGTTAAAGTTGAGCTATGCGTCATGGACTTAAACTGATATTGCTAACTTAAATAAAATGGGAGGTGGTTCAAGGAGATTTAGATTTTGTAGTCACAGCGGCTACAGTGGTGCTGGACTATGGATGTCATTGTTGCATCATCATAAATGTGGAAATCAAAAGTTGATTCTTTTGATCTTATTGTCTCTGCCATTTGAATCTATTATTCTATGGTGTTAATCCTTACTGATTTTGGAGACTGAAGAGTCAGTTGTGTCTGCAAGAATTTATGCATGGAAAATGTCTTTGGTCGTGTGGGTTGTCTGGCAAAATTTTAAAAACTTACTGGATCCCTTGTATTGATTTATTCATCCTATGTTAATATTATTTGAATTTTCCACTATATATATATATATATATATATATATATATATATATTAATGCAGTCATCAGTATAATGCATATGATACATGTACATCTGATACATGTTGTTTACTCATCTTTTATGTTGGGACTAATATACTCATTCTGGCTCGTGCATATTACAGTTCACAGATGAAGAGGTTGAACATTGTTATGAAGAATTTTATGAAGATGTACACACGGAATTCCTGAAGTTTGGCGAACTTATTAATTTCAAGGTTGCTTGATGCTAATTTTCTTTTGCTTTAAAGCTGTTGCCAGTTCAACTATATTTATGTTCTTTTTCATCCCTCATCTTCTTTTTGTTATCATTAGTATGAGAATTACTATTTTATAACCACTGCTGACAATTTCTTATAAGATTTTAGATGTTGATAAAATTGATAAAATTTGTTTTAATTGGAAGAGGAAAAATTGGTTTTGATGCATTGCACAAATAATCAATATTAGCTAATATTCATCAAGTCTCATGCATTGCTGTCTATAGAAGATAGTTTGGCTGTTGTGAGTTGACTGACTTGTGACTTTTTTTTTTAAACATTACAATAATTATTTCATTTTCCAGCCATTTAAATTGCCTTGCTATATTTTGTAATTCTGATCCACATTTTTCTTTAATTATTTCCTTCATTCAGACTTTTATTTATTGTCCTTTTCCATATATGTTTCCCATCTACAATGTTACCAAATTGATCTGAACTTGCCCTTTGCTTATCATATTTGGAACTATGAACTATGAACTTTTTGTGATAGTCGGCTGAACCGGCCAATATTACTTGGTCCCAGCAACCATGATGGTTCGCTTCCACGTTGGACATGCAAATATTTTGATGGGTTGCATGTTATTAGTGCTTAAACTTGTTTTATGTTACTCATGTATGGCCCAACCAACAAAATAATTGCACCCATCGCCAACAAGCAAATTATTACATCTGACAAAGTTTGGTTTTACTCCTTGTTTGCCATTCATTTGTATCAAAAGCTTAACACATTGTCACTTTTTTAAACATCTTTTTATGACATTAAACCAGTTTTCTATAGGTCTCGCCTTCATCTTTTCTAACTCCCTATTTATGGCTCCAAGTTACTTGCCTTTGTGTGCCTCGTGTTGGTTTTTGCTGAAGGATCTAAACCTGTACATGTAATTATAAGAAAGGGTGCAGGAAAAAACAGCTCAGTCTCTCTCATTTTATCTTTTTTATTGGGCAAATCTTCATTTTCATATGTTGCACTCACATCTAACTCAATTCTCTATTGTTATATCGAATATGGAACCCATCATTTCTCTTTCTTGTTAAGCAACTGGACCCAATGTTGCATGGACAAGGACATGAGAATCAAGTATCTAACTTGGCGACAGGGAAAAACGACATGGATATGTGAGTATGTAGAAAAAGATGATACTAATGAAAAATATATATTTAAATATTGTATAAAAAAATATTAAAAGATAATATATGTTAAGGTTTTCCAATATGTGTGTTTCTCATCTGAAACTTCCTAATTAGTTTATGGATCTTTGAAAAATGACATTTGCAACGTTATTTTAAAACCTACATTCTTGACCAATCTCTAGAAAAGAATGATAGCTACAACTAAAAATGTATAAGTATCCAAGAGTCTGGTGCATATCTGATTTGGATATGTAGCCGATACAGATTCTAGGAGCTGGATTTGAGTGTCTAGGTAACACAACCTTGATCTTCTTTATCATCCAACTTCTGATGGCCGATGAAATTATTTATTGCAAGGATCAAAAGAAAAAAAAGATTTAGTTTTTTTTTTTTTTTTTAACATTGATTTTTGTGATGTCAGCTTGGCATTTGAGAAAATAAATTCCAATCTATTTTGTCTAGGTGTGCAGGAATGGTTCTCACCATCTACGTGGAAATGTGTATGTGCACTACAGGTCCTTGGATTCGGCCCTTCTTGCTTACAGTAACATGAATGGCCGTTATTATGCTGGAAAACAGGTACCTTGCAGAGGCAATTTGTTTTTTTTATTGTTCATCATTTCTGAAGTTTGATATCTTCATCATCTGCTGGTAGATTCAAAGCTGTTGCCCTTGCATTCACATCCATGCATGACCTTGGTTGTAAGCCAGCAGTAATCTGTCAAAAAGTATTTATAGCCCCCTTGTAGATTCTTCCTTATTTGTCAGTTTTTCTCTGAATGATCACTTTTTTGAATTAGATAATGTGTGAGTTTGTTGCTATCACAAGGTGGAAGGTTGCCATATGTGGGGAATACATGAAATCAGGGCTAAAGGTAATTGGATAATTTTTGGTGATTAATACTCTGATGTTAAAGTCTGTTTTCATGAAATAATGATTTTTGTTTCTTTGACAGACTTGCTCGCATGGAACTGCTTGCAATTTCATTCACTGCTTTTGCAACCCTGGAGGGGACTACGAGTGGGCTGATTGGGATAACCCTCCACCTAAATACTGGATTAGGAAGATGTCTGCTCTATTTGGCAATCCAGAATCAGCATATGACAAGCAAATGGAGCTAGAAGATCGTGAGAAGTCGAGGGATTCAAAGAGGAAGAAAACACCAACAAAAAATAGGTATGTCCAGTCATAGTACACATTGGTTGCAGGGTTTTATTTCATTTTATAAGTTGCCTTGTTGATTGATGGTGATGAGCCACTTGATTGCCTAGGCAAATTGTCTAGATGCCATTTGGGCATCTGAAATATGAATTCCCTAACAATCACTAAGTTGATACATTAAAACAGCAAACCCATATGTATAAATGTAAACTACTTCATTATGTAGTCTTAGTTTGATAAAATAATTACAAAAGCTTAAGATATGGAGGCATTTTTGTCTGGCTAAACAATTAGGATAAGACTTTTTAGTTAAGAACGGGATGAAAAGAACCAGGAGGAAGAAGAGGAATGGAATGACGGGGAGGAGGAAAAGAAAGGTGCGTATTTTTAGTCATTTGAAAGAAGAAAGAGAAAAACAAAGGGGACTAGGAGCTTAGTGGGTTTTGGACATTGTGTTTATTGATGTTCAAGTGTCAGTTTGTGCTTTCCCGGCATTTCCCTATCTTTTCTAAATCTCTCTTTTCTCTGTTACTCCCTATTGATCTGAAATTGGCTGGTTCCATATCTTGGCTCATACCAACTATTTATTCTTGGAAGGGTCAAAGAAAGAGGGATGCTCTGGTAGCCCTCTGTCCCCATTTGCTCCCTCCATGTTTTCCCTCAATCACTATGACCTCCAAGAGATGCTCCTTCATCTCCTGGCTCCCTTAATATTTGATGGTTAACTGTCACTGTATAACTTAACATTGTTATGTGATTCTATTAACTAAGGGATAACTTGTAACCGAGTGCAACAGATATCAGTATTGATTTTATTGAGCATCAGGAACTTGTAAATTGTTACCATTTAACTTTAATACTAGCCTTTATTTCCTTGTTTATCTTCAGAATATCAGAAGGTGAAGCTTTTGAATGCTGAATTCACTAAAGCGCATCATATGTTTTTTTTTTTTGGCTTTAGGCTGTCAGGTTTTATCATTATACTATCACAACGTAGGCCCATGCTGACATTCTTGTATTGTAGTAGGTATCATTCAAGAAGATCTATTGACGGTGAGACAGATGCGCGAGATAGTGTTTCCATCAGAGAAGAGCCAGATATAAAGAGAGATCAATACAGCAGGCAGTCAATCAGGAGAGAGCACTCTTATAGAAGAAGAAAAGAAATAGCTTTTCTGGATAAGCATGAGCAATCTGAGGAAAACAACAAGTCTGAAGTTAGGTATTGTTCACCCAGTCATGTTTCAGATGAGGACATCTCTAAGACAAGGGATGGGGATTTCCTTGAAAGGCATTGGAAATATGAAGAGAAGAACAATGTTGACGGTCATTGTAAGAGGAAACACCAAACAACAGAAGACTTGTCGAGGAAGGAAGCAGGAAGGGCTTACTCCATTGGGCGAAGCAAACCAGAGAAGCATCATAAATCCAAATCTCATAAGAAGGAACACGGATCATCTGATTGGCATTTGGGCGACGATAATAACAACAGGGTGCCAAGCGTTAGGCCTGCAAGTGATAAGACTCATCATGTACTTAAGATTGAAGAGCGGTATAATGGGGGATATTGTTCTGAATGTTCTGATGATTTTGGTTCCACCAGAGACTCCTGCATGTATAGAACAAAGAAAGAACATCACCTGAGTGAAAAAAGAGAATATGATCGATATAAGTCCCAACATCATAAAAGTCATAGATCCTATAATCATGAAAGTGATGGTGAGAATAGTAAATTGAGAAAGCCGAGGACTGCAGGTCAGAAAGATTCTTTTAATGATTCTTCTGATGATTGGACATCTACAGGTGCAAATTCTGATCATGAAGATACTGATGACCATTTACCAAGTAATAGCAGTAGGCCTTACAGGAAACATGGTAGAAGTGGTAGGAAGAGAAAACATCGCCCAGGGAGAGATTCTTTTAATGATTCTGCTGATGATGGGAGATCTACAGGCACAAATTCTGATCATGAAGATCCTAATGGCTGTTTACCAAGTAATAGCAGTCGGCCTTATGGGAAACATGGTAGAAGTGGTAGGAAGAGAAAACATCTCCCAGGGAAAGATGAGTACAGAAAATATGATGAAGAAATTAGTAATTCTGATAGTCCAGAGTTGACTAGGAGGGCCTACAAGAAGCATTCAAGAAGCCGCACACCCATTCAGTGATCAGGCAGTTTGAGGGACAGTAGTCGCTGAAGCATTCTTGATTTCCTGAGGCTTCAATTATGTACCACATGTGGAAGAAAATGGTAATCACTTGACACTGCTTTTTCCCATTCAAGTATGTACATCTGATTGTGGTCTGGGAATTGAAAATCTGATCAAACATCAAT
Source organism: Cocos nucifera (assembly GCA_006176705.1). Lineage (NCBI taxonomy): Eukaryota > Viridiplantae > Streptophyta > Magnoliopsida > Arecales > Arecaceae > Cocos > Cocos nucifera. The sequence goes on along the minus strand of QRFJ01000271.1, from coordinate 1,778,059 downwards.
CTTTTTAGTAATAGTGTCGGAACTCAAACCTTACCCAACTCCAAGCATTAGATATTCTTGTGTTTCCTATTAAAGATCTCTCAGGAATGCTAGAAGCTTTCAATTTTGGAGAATGCTGTATTTGAACTTCGCTGTCGGTTCTGCTCTAAGATGTGGCCGGCAAGGGCTGAGCTGATTGTTTAATTATGAAAAAAAGTTTGGAGTTCATTGTTTTATGGGCTTATATCATGGTCCAATGTTCATCAGGCGGATTTAAATAGGCTGGACCAGGCTGAGGTCCAGGCCTGATGTAAGGTTGGGGCTGAAGGGTCATTCTTTCTACTGCTACTGCGGTGTAGAAAATTAGACGTGGAGCTGGTGGAGGTGAAGAAAATCAAATGTGGAGCACACCGTCTCATTCGATTGATCCATGTGGAGTCCTTGTGGTGAGACATAATGGCTGTCATTTTTCCACAGACGGTAGCAGCGTAACGTCATTAATTCCGAGCTTTTCAAAGATATAAAAAAATATTTTTGCCTCTATTGCTTACAAAAAAAAAAAAAAAAAAGGGTCAAAGTTCATTTACATACATAGTGTTCAATCTATCCTATCTTAGTCTATCATACCGATCAGCATTTCATGTCATCATGTTGTCTCATTATCTGTTGCACTAGGACCTTATTAATTGGATAGTGTTGAAAAAGCAAATGAAAACGTCCTTACTATTGTTTGGAAATTAACTGCCTGGTCGGTCATTTAGAATGCTCAAGCTTGTTTGCTCAGGCAACAGTCTGGGAAGTGACCCGTTGAACAGTGGGTCCTGGTTGAGTATTAATTCCTTTTCTAGTGTCAAATGCACGAGCTTTATAAATATTAAGAAAGCTTTATTCTTGTTATAGAATGGTATAATTGTTGCAGTATCTTAGGCGCAACCTGAAAGAAACCTGTGAGGGAGTATGATGCTAAGAATGTGCCAATGCTATTGAGTGGCAGAACTATTTTGCTTCCTATGTCACCTCCCATGTCCCATCTCCTACCGGTACACCTTGAGTGGTCTAGATGCTGATGTTTTTGCTCATAATAAAAAAAGAAATCAGGCTCTCAAAATACCAAATAGCCTTTTCTAGTACCTAACATGTTGTCTGAAAAAAACCTATAATGAGGGTAAGCATTAACACAATTTTTATTTATATTACCCGTGCATGGTGCGGACTATCTGGGAAAGGATCGATGTGATTCCTTGATGGTTGTGCAGTTTGGTAGTTATGCCAAAGTTTTAGCTCGATAACACTAGAGTTGGACACGTGTCATGCAAGTAAATCGTGACACAGTGTTGTAATCTTGGAGGAGTCTCAGCCACCTGGTAATCTTTATTATTTACAAAAGGTAATTTGTAAGTGAACATAAAAGTAAAGACCTGCTTAAACGTTGAGTTGCCTTCTTAAACTTTTTCCTTACAAATAAAGTTGCATCAAAATAATAAAAAATTGAAAACAATTTTTGTACAGCATAGCCGTTACGTCCTCCACCACTACACCAAATATATATATATATATATTTGGGTAAACTGGGGCCAGTGGCTATGCATTAATTAAACTAATAAAAGTACAAACTGAGTTTGAGTAATTACAGAGGAAGATTAAGCTAATCAAGATCTGCTGTTGGATTACAGGATTCACATGAAACCAGTTTTTCCACATATCGAGTAAGGCTAAAAAGGATATACACGAGCCAACACGTTGAGAGCGAGACGGGATGAGAGAAAAAGACCTTTTAACATCCAAGTAGGAACTGCTGGTTCAGAAACATGAACGAAATGACGGCGAAATATGATGATTTGGTCGATGAGAACGGGAGACTTTAAGATTCAACCAGCTGAAACTGCAACACAATGATGCTCCAGCAGAGATAAATTCGGGGATGCTTTCCTCGTTTGAGAAATAATTTGCAGAAGCTGTATGAAGAGCTGAGAGCCTGGCATAGGAAACCGAATGAGCTCTGAATATATAACTCTGCACCTTGCTGAGAAGGGGGGTGGATTTAAATAGCTTCGTTCGGCACCATCTCAACGGTGGTAATGGATTATAGCAACCCAACTGAGACAGTAAAGAACTATTCCCAGTGCACAAGAAATTGCAACTTAGGTTCACCTGCCTAGGTGGGAGTATGGCAGGAATGAAGCTCCAACCTACTACACCATAAACAACCGGTGTCAGTAATAAACTTCCTTTATTTTTTTGTTTTTTTCTTTTTGCCTTCTCCTTTTTTTTTTTTTTAACTTTTTATGCACCCACAAACATGGTTGTCCCATACATTGCTCTGAATGTAATGTGATGGAGATACTCCCAGACCACCTGTGAATTGCAGATATGTGCAGCATACTTCATACTTTAGCATAAAGGTCTCTCATGATTGATCTGACTCGCCCAAGGTATTGAAAACAATAATGTCTAACAGGTAGAGAGGAGGCATACATAGACCATGGATAATGAGGAACCAATTTGCCTTGATAATCTGTATTGAGGATAAACCCCGCTCCTACCGAAGTTTAGTTTGATGCTCAACCTAATGCAACCGGTAGTTAAAGAAGAGCTTCAGCAGTTGAGCCCCTTCCGAACTTCCAGCGACCGAGCCTTAGCCAAACTCTTTCAACCGATCGAACTTATAAGCGGCCGAGTTTCAATTAATCTTCCATGAGAGCCAAACTCTCTCCACACTCCTCCAGCCGGACGCCCATGAGAGCCGAACTTCCTCCGCGCTCTTCCAGTCAGACGCCTACAGGAGCCGAACTTCTTCCAAGCTTTTCCTTCAGTCGAACTCCTTCCGAGCTTCCCCTTCGATCGAACTCCTCTGAAATTGATACATGCCGAAGTCCATCAATCAATGCCTACTTTCTTACAGCCACGGCTATTAAATCTGGACGAACGGTCACCATCAGTCTGCCATAGGCGACGCTATAGGCGGCGCCTCCTCTATGATTGACTCCGTCAGACCTCGAGCGGCCCACCACTATCGGACGGTATGGCTGTCACTATCGACCTGACGATACCATCCTCTCCGCACCAAATTTCATGCAGCCTCGAGTGGTCCGCCACCAGGCGATATAGCTGTCACCATCAATCGAGCTCCATCTATAAAAAGAGACCCTTCAGATACGTTTTCTCTAAGCTCCAAGCTCTCCCCTCTAAAACTCTGCCGAACTTATTCTTGAGCACTCCATTTCTGTTGGCCAGAAGAGCTGACTTGATCGTCGGAGGGTCCTACCGGAGCTACCACCACCGACTCCGGATGGAACTTTATTTTGTAGGTCACCGACGGCGACCTCGTCCTCCTCCACTTTAGCTTGATCCGGTATCAACCAGATTCTGCGACAACAGAATTGGTGCTAGAAGGAAGGCGTCTCTGTTCTTGAGGTCCCCTTATTCTTGAAGAAGTGCTCAGCGACGATTTCTCTCTTCCCTCTCTAGAGATCTTCCTTCTTCTTCTTTAGAGTTCTTTTTCGAGAGAAAATGGCCCCTAAGAGAGCTTTGACCAGACAATCGGCGGCCTCCACGGTCCGATTTCATCCAAATCCATCTGCTCCCGCTTCAGCCCCGGCAACCCAGGTTCCATTTGTAGCCACGGTAAATGCAGGACAGTTCAACCTACTGGTCCAGTAGATTCAGGATATCACCAAGATGGTGCAGGCCATGCAGCAGCCTCTGATGGTGACTCTATCAGAAAACCCACCGTCAGGATGTCGAGGACCGACCCTAAGGAAGAGTACTCGGGCTAGCATACCTGTCGCCCGTGGGAGGAGGAAATAGAGAGTAGAGGATTCATGTTCGGATCGTGGTCTTCCTCTGGAGGAGACCTTCCCCATCTGTAGCCAGAAATCCTCTAAGGTCTGCGACTGAGACGACATCCTCAATCACAAACTATGGAAGATGGGCCGACGGATTGAGGAGCTCGGCCACGTTGCCTCGACTCACCTTGACAATATCTGCACCGATCCTCCATTCTTCCTCTGAATTATGCAAGAGCCCATTTCGACGAACTTTGAGCCCCTCAATTTGAAAGCTACGATAGGACTTCTGATCCAGTTGATCATCTAGAGGCCTTTCGAACTATGATACTACTCCATGGTGCACCAGACGCCATATTGTACCAAGCCTTTTCATCTACCTTAAAGGGAGCAGCGAAAAACTGATACTCGATGTTGAAGCTAAGTATGATTTTCTCTTTTGACCAAATGAGCCATCAGTTCGTGGCTCACTTCATCAGCAGTCGACGTTCGCGTCGAGGTTTGGATTCTCTAATGAATGTCAAGCAGAAGCAGGAAGAATCTATCCGTGCTTATGTCATCCGATTTAATAATACTACTTTGGAGGTCCAGAATCTGGATGAGTCTATTGCCATGGCCGCACTCAAGGATAGTCTTCAGAAGAATAACTTGTTGTTCTTCCTAGAGAAGAAGTATCTTAGAGACTTCGCCGATCTGTTGGCTCGGACCGAGGGATGTGCCCGTGTTGAAGAAGCCTTCAAGTTGAAGGACGAAGAAGCTTTAGGAGAGTGACGGACGGACGAGTACAATAGACCCACCGCTGATGGAGAGTCGAGCAAAATTCGGCCACACTCACGGACTCCCCCCGGGCACAAGCAAGGCCGAACTCCCCCTCGAGCTCGTCATCAAGGAAGCCCGGGCAAAGGGGTATGAAGTTCTCCCCCAAGGGGTTTCACAGGATGGCGGAATGAAGTTCGACCGCACTCGCGACCTTTCCAGTGCAAGCGAGGCCGAACTTTCCCTCGAGCTCGTCATCAAGGAAGCCCCGACAAAGGAGCATAAAGTTCTCCCCTAAGAGGTTTCACAGGAGGGCGGAATGAAGTTCAGCCGCACTCACGACCTCCCCCAGTGCAAGCGAGGCCCAAACTCCTTCTCGAGCTCGTCATCAAGGAAGCTCCGATGGAAGGGTGCGAAGAAGTCCTCCCCCTAGAAGGTTTTACAACTACGCCCCCTCTCAATGTTTTACAAATGCTAGCCTGAAGCAAGCCAATGGTGCTACCGCAACTAGAACCACTAATAAGGGAGGAACGACAAGAAGATCGACTGCCTCCCGGCATCATCGATGCTATCTCCGAGGGCTTGGTACTTCAGTGGGCTGTCATCTCCTAGTGTCAAAGCCAAGAGAAGCTTGCTTCAAATTGAGAAGGCCAGCATGAGATAGAGGAGGTCGTCCGGTCCGGGACTTACCGTCCGAGGAAACTTGGAGGAACAACGCCCCCATGACCCTGAAGCATAGAAAATTTGGAGATGTGCTGCCAGTAACTCTCCTTCAGTAAAATTCTTCCATTTCGATAATATTGTTTCTTGGTGCAAAAACTATGTGATGATAGGGAAGAAGCAGTCAATAGTGGCCGTGTTAGAAATAGAAGGAGAACCTCATCCTAACATGAGCCGATCAAAGTTCTTCAACCTCGGCCGCAGGAGATAAGATCTCCTCCGAGTGACTGGGCCAACCTCGCCGTAGGAGATAAGATCTCCTCCGAGTGTCCGTATCAATCTCGGCTGCAGGAGATAAGATCTTTCCTGAGCGATCGGGCTAACCTCAGCTGTAGGAGATAAGATCTCCCCGAGCGCCCATATCAACCTCAGTTGTAGGAGATAAGATCTCCCCCTAGCACCCGTATCAACCTCGGCTATAGGAGATAAAATCTTTTCCGAGCGATCGGTCCAACCTCGGTTGCAAGAGATAAGATCTCCCCTGAGCGACCGGACCAACCTTGACTGCAGGAGATAAGATCTCCCCCGAGCGTCCATATCAACCTCGATTGTAAGAGATAAGATCTTCCCCGAGCGACCAGGCCAACCTTGGCTGCAGGAGATGAGATCTCCCCCGAGCGCTTGGGCCAACCTCGGCCGTAGGAGATAAGATCTCCCCCGAGCAATCGGGCCAATCTCGACCGCAGGACCCCGAGCTTCTGCATCAACCTCGACTGTAGGAGATGAGATCTCCTTCCGAGCTTCAACCTCGACTGCAGGAAATAAGATCTCCCCCGAGGAGTTCAATCTCCGACCTCGATCGCAGGAAACAAGATCTCTTTCAACCTCGGCTAGAGACGAGATCCTCTCGGGCCTCAACTTCAACTTCAATCTCGATCGGAGATGAGATCTCCCCCGAGCTTCAACTTCAACTTCAACTTTGGCTGGAGATGAGATCTCTCCCGAACTTCAATCTGAACTGGTGCAGAGCCCTGAAGAGAACTTCGACAGTCGCCTTTTCTGTACTTCCTTTCTTCGAGTTTCGAACTTGGAAGTGGGGGGACTACTGTTGGGGATAAATCCCGCTCCTGCCGAAGTTTAGTCTAATGCTCAGCCTAATACAACCGATAATCACAGAAGAGCTTCAGCAGTCGAGTCCCTTCCGAACTTCCAACGACAGAGCCTTAGTCGAACTCCTTCAGCCGGCTGAACTTTTTCAGCAGCCGAGCTCCAATCGGTCTCCCACGAGAGCCAAACTCCCTGCACACTCCTTCAGTCGGATGCCCATGAGAGCCGAACTCCCTCCGCGCTCTTTCAGTCAGACGCCTACAGGAGCCGAACTCCTTCCAAGCTTTCCCTTCGACCGAACTCCTACAGAAGTCGAACTCCTTCCGAGCTCCCCCTTTGGCCGAACTCCTTCAGGAGTCTGAACTCCTCTGAAATTGATACATGCCGAAGTCCATCAATCAATGCCTACTTTTTCAGAGCCACGGCTATTAAATTTGGACGAACGATCACCATCGGTCTACCACAGACGATGCTACAGACGACATCCCCCTCCATAACTGACTCTGCCAGACCTCGAGCGGCCCACCACTACTGGACGGTATGGCTGTCACTATCAACCTCACGATACCATCCTCTCCGCACCAAACTTCATGCAGCCTCGAGCGGCCCGCCATCAGGCGGTATGGCCGTCACCATCAATCGAGCTCCGTCTATAAAAAAGGGACCCTCTAGATATATTTTCTATAAGCTCTAAGCTCTCCCCTCTAAAACTCTACCAAATTTATTTCTGAGCACTCCATTTCTGTTGGCCAGGAGAGCTAACTTGATCGTTGAATGGTTTTGCCGGAGCCACCACCACCGACTTCGGACGGAACTTTATTTTGCAGGTCATCGACGACGACCTCATCCTCCCCCAGTCCAGCTCGATCCGACGTTAACCAAATTCTGCGACAACAAGCTGCTATTCCACGTAGAGTTTGAAGATGGTATCAATGAACTCCCATGTTTAAATACCCTTATCTTACCATCCCTTTGTCTCCCATAACAGAGGTAAGTAAAGTATTGAGATGATACCGCTTTCAATGTGCATAAACCACAACGGTGTGAGCTACCGTCCTGAAAGCATAAACAGACAGGGTTAGTAATAAAATTTATTTATTTGTTTTTTGATTTCGCTTTTGTCATTGCTCTTTTCCTTTTTTTTCTTCTGTATTTTCTTTTTTTTCTTTGTTTTTTTCCATTCTCCTCCTCATGAAACAGACTTCCTGCATCAGCTGAAACCGCACTACAGGATGCTTGAATAAGGTCTGCGATCCCATATCCATGTACAGGGACACTCTGGTGGAGATGCCGCATGACAGAATTATATATTGGAGAGCCTCTAACAGCAGATTCCAGTATGAACGGGGAGTGCAACGTCGAGGCACCGACATCATCTTGAAAGCAGAAAACTTAGCAGCAATTAAGGTCCGCCAAGAATTATTAGTGAGGTGTTGAAACAGTTTCATCATTGAGAGGACCTTGGTATGGCATGTTGCATCTTGCAGCGGCCTCGTCATCTTGTGATTATTAAATGCTATTTGGAAGGGATCGCGTATTTGAAATACCCTAGGCAGCTGGCAGAGGTCCTTTAATGATTGGTATCCCATGACAGGTGGAGGCTGGAGCTGTGTGAGGCTTATTTGGTCCGAAATCTTTTAAATTTATTTTGCCAATCTGCACCTTGATTTCCCTTTCCTTCTCCGCTAATATTGTTTTCCTTCCTTCAGAAAATTGATCAACACCCTCCCTCATACCGGCCCGGCTTACTTTTTTTTGATTTCGTCCTCTTTTTATACCATCCAAAATCCAATCATTCATGCAATGTCCGTTTTGATTGTGAGGTGTGGGGTTTGAAGGATGGGTGGAGCGGCTCCTCACCATGGCACGGCCATCCCATAGGCTCCCACACCTACTGAACTCACCGAAGCACCAATCATTCGACTGCCTCCCAAATTTTGGATGCAGTATTCTCCTCTGCCAGCAGTATGCACCAGGGAGGAGTTGGGATTTGAGTATTAAAAAAATTATATCCATCAAGTCTTTGAATTTAGTTGGATGATGGGTCCGGTCGCTTGGCTATCCATATGCCTTATCTGGTTGCTCAAAGTAATTGGCTATCCGTATGCCTTACAAAGTAACCTGCATGCATATCATATCAAAGTAGTTTTCATTAGGATAAAATTACGAACGGAGGAGTTTATACCGACACCACCCGTTGCTCCTAAAATGACATGTTGATGATCGGACTTAAATAAAAGCAACGGCAGACTCCACAATGGGGTACCTCAGAGTCGGAACCCAAGGCCCACGGGGAGGAGCGTGGTCATACATTCCCAAACCCTTATTTGTTTCTTGTGAACTGGATACCATAGGCATCAGCTTCAAGTAGATGATGGCATCTAGAATCCTGGAAGACCTCAGATGTTCCCATGAAATCACCATGCAAAGCTCTATTAGCCATGTAATCCACTACGTGATTACCTTCTCTAAAAGCATGCGAGATTTTATATATTATTCCAGAGCTTTTCCAGCAGCATAAATCCTTTACCTGAGGAAAATGATCAATATTTTCAGAGGTGGACCTATTTAACCAAGAGATCACGGTCCACGGAATAGGCGACCCGAAGTTCCGCTAAGGGAGCAGAGTAACTGGAGAGAAGCTTACCCCCAGCACAAAGCACGGTAGCCTCATGATTTCGGATCACGAAACCTGCTGCCGTGCTATCTATATTCATGTACCGATGCATCAAAGTTTATTTTTAGGATCCCTTCGGGAGGGGTAGCCGGGGGATGCTCGTCGGGAATGACGGAAGGAGTTCTCCTGCTGCGATTGGCCACCCCAGTACCGATTCGGAGCCTGCACGATATTCGGATAACCACTTCCATTATCTTTGATAATTTACGAAAAAGCAGCTGTGCCGTGGAAATGTAGGAATTGTGAAAGAAAGATTCGGTCGCGCATGCCATGAGTGATTTCAGTTCATTCCCTACCCTAGCATTGGTCGGTTGATCAAACCATGCCGGCAAGAAATTAGAGCAGAAATTTTTTCGATGCACGCAGCTTATCTGGTGCCAAAACATCCGCGCAAACTCGCAATGTATAATCACGTGCGCACAATCCTCAATTTGATTTGGGCATAGCTCGCAACACCGGATGTTCGCAGCAATAATATTGCATCGTGCCAACAGCGCTTCACACCGAAGTCTGTCCTAAGCTAGTTTTCAGAGAAATATTTTGACTTTTGGAGGCACCTTCGTAGCCCAAATCCACCCGGACTCAACCTGCGTTTAGATGATGCGGCCAAGCACCCTGGGACACAGGAACCGTGCTAATTAGATCAATCGAAAAATACGAAGATAGATTTTGAAGATCCCAACATCTATCAGCCTTAATAAAATTAATGAGACACCATCAAGTTTATGTTTATATTATCCATATTTATGTAAGTTGGCCAGAATAGGATGGGGATATTTGCGGTCCACGGCTCTTTATAAACATTGATTGATTCACCTGAGCCACTAGCCATTGGAACTGAAATTTGATCTTTGATCCGGCCTATGAAATTTTTCGGAATTTCCGGTGACTTGATGGTTGAAAACCAAGGCACCTTCAGCTTTAGGCTTGCAAACTTTATCCCAAGCGATGGGATGGCTCTCTAATTTTCTTCTCAATTTTTCGAAACTGGACATGCCCTGCCCGCAAGAGATAGCACCCGCGACTTCCAAGCAGCCAACTTATTTGAAATATTTGTAAGAAGAAATCGATGATCAATAGTAGATGCCTTACCAAGTAGCAGAGCTCCTAAATATTGCTAATTCGTTCTTTTCTTCCGGTAGCTCCCTTCGATCGAAAACATAATATGAGAATTAGAAATGTTAATAGATTGACTGGAATAAGTAGTATAAGCATTTTTCCGGTACGCTGCTTTTTTGGGGACCTTTTACGTTTTGCTCTATTTTGTTTGAAGCATTGCACTCCATATCCATCACTGCATGCTCATTCTCATTTGTAAGGGGAAGGAGTTTGAATTTCCATAGGATCAGCCTCTCTTTTTCCGGCATATGATTGCGTCGCATAGGCTTCTTTGGTCGAAGCCACTCCTGGCCGTGTCTGTCCCCAACCGGAGCAGGTCTTTCTTGGAGCTAGGTTGCGACGATGGAGTAATTGGCACTCGTGCTGTTCTGATCCAAGAATAACATCTTCATTACCAGCCTTGGATGAACAGTCACAGGCATCCATAGCTACCTCATTTCGTCCGCAAGCATCGGGCAGCTCTTCGTAAGAGAATTGCTACCAGCCACGTCACTTCGTCGTGAATGTTAATTCTGGCTCCTAAGCAAACAGGCCGGGTGGCATCTAACGACACGCACGCTCTCGCATATCCCACCCCGGTAGACTTTAATGTCCATTTATCTAGAAATAGGAGAGGAGAACACCTGCTTTGGGAGGCTATTCTTAGAATTTTGCTTTCCTCCCGAAGCTGATTAACCATGTCCCTCCTTGGTCTCCAAGATTCCAGAGCTAGTAGTTGACTAAGGTCTGATTTTTGGCTTCTTTCGAGGGGCGCTGCAAGAAATTCCAACGCGTCTGCATTTCCTTTTCTACAAATTCAATAGGAAAACCCTTCCAAAGAGCTGCGGTTTGATTTCATCTTTTGATAGCATGATAACTTTAGAGAATCACTATTCCGATTCTCTAGCTCAAAAAACCGCTACTATAGGAGCGGTTACTGAAGTCATCACCGTAGATCTATAGTAGCAGTTGTTGCAGCGGTTATGAAAACCGCTGCCATAGACTTGTCTATGAAAGCGGTTATGGAACCGTCGTGATAAACCGATCTATGGCAGCAAAGGCTTGTCTATGGAAGTGGTTACGTAACCGCTGTTATAGATCTAATGCAGCGGTTCACACATTGCCTACGACAATGGTTATAGCTTTTGAATAATTAAAAAAATATAAAATTTTTAATTTTTTATATATTTTACTTGACAAATGCAGAGATATATAGCACAAAAAATATTATAAACATAAAAATATTTTTAAAATACTAAAATTTTATTATCGAATAAAGTTTATTATAATAATTTTTTTAAAAAAAAAATACATCAAAAGTTTTCTAAATCTACATCGTTGTCGTCCCCAAGAGATGAAGCACGAGCTGGAGCCGGAGCTGGAGCGGGAGCTAGAGCCAGAGCTAGAACTGGAATGCACGCCAACATATCCTCAAAACTCGTGAAGGCACCTCCAAAACACGCGCTGAGTGTTGACACCATGTCTTTCATGATGCCCTGAAGATGAGATGCGCGCTTCTCAGCCCGATCTACCCGCATCGCAGCATGATCTACCCGTGCCAACACCGCCTCAAGCTCCTTCCGATTGACGACACTGAAAGCCTGTGAAGAGATGCTCGCCTCTGACCAATAGCTGGTCGATGTATGTCCGGGCCTGCATCGGATCCTCTCAGAGTGCTCAGGCCCCAAGACTTGAGATAGATGGTCATGGGGGCCAGAGGTATTTAGGCCCTTGCTCGCAAGCACATTTAATTAATCCTGCAATTGTAAATGCAAATAAAATTTTATAAGAAATGCTATAATACTAATTATATATACTAATATATTTAATACTTACAAAAATTCTTCCAATCGCGATATTCATCGGCCTGTCCTTCTTGTCCGTATGACTGGATCAGAAGATCTCGCTACGGCTAGACATCACTCCATCTCTCATCAGCTATAATAATTAAGTAGTTTATCAGAAATATGAAAAAAAAAATCAATTTAATTTATCTAGTAAGATTTAGAATTCATTACCACTCTATAAACACGACTGGCCATAAACTCACGGCCAAGAGTGTGCGTATATTCCTAGGCTATCCGATTCTTTCGGTTTCGATGGGAGGTAGCCTAACAAGTATTCAAATAAATAATAAATATTTAAAAAAATATTTAAATATAACTTTAAGCGTATTGAAAAATTTAAAAGTTAGTAATTTTATCTCGAACTCCTGGCTCCTCCAATGTGTAACCATCCTCTCCCATTAACTCAGAGGACATTCTTATATCCAAGGAACAAGCTCCTTTGGAGTGTCTCGTCGATGCTCGAGTCATTCTCTGTGGAGTTTAACCTTGTAGCCCCAATACAACTCCTCGATCTTCTTCAGTCGGGCATCTCGAGCCCTTTCGTGATCAAAAAAGTCATACCTCCTCTGCACAAAGTTATCAAAAGTCAGTTATAAAATTATTCTAATCAAACATAGTGTAAACATGTAAAATGTATAAACATAATTAAGATGCACTTACCCATATCTCCTCCCATATCCTATCTCTGACATTATCATCCATCAATCGCCAGTCTCTGTGCTTTACAGGAATAATATCTGACCGCCTCACAAGCACTTCAGAAAAATAATATATCTCCCGCGCGGTCTCCCCTACTGGCCTCCCCTCCGGATCATACTGTACCATCACATGATATTGGCGATTCCACACATGCGCCATACGTGTGGGACCATGAAATATCCTACTAGATAATGCACCTACAATGAGAATACGTTATGCAGATATATAACTGTACAAATACTATATAAAAAATAAATAAATAATATAATAAAAATGTACACTCAGATGTCGGTGGAGTAGTATGCATCGAAGATGTGGGTGATGGTAGAGGCTCAGATGCTGGTGGAGTACAAGATGCTGCTGGTGGAGTAGATATCGACGGTGGAGGTCCCTGAGCAGCCGATGCGGAGGTGGATGGAGTATTCTCTGACTGCTTAAATACTGAACTCCGCGTAATCCATCGAGAGGCAGGGGTGAAAGCTAGATGGTGTTTCGGAGTCATCGTGACCTGTTAATGAACATTAACCAATATAACATGTTGAACAATAATCAAAGATATACCTAAGTACTATCCGTATAATTATATATAAATATATATATGCCAAAGATTATGTACACTAATCAATTGATGGATCTATCGTTATGCAATGCAATAAATAAAAGCAATAAGACGGGGGTTCTCTTAGCGGTTGGGGTTCTCTTAGCGACCGGCATGGTCTACCGGCACGACATAGCCCAAGGTATGAACTACCGACACGGCACGGCCTACCGACATGGCACGACACGACCCAAGGCATGGCACGGCACGACACGGCCCAAGGTATGAACTATCGATACGGCACGACCTACCGACATGGCACGGCACGATCTCGATCCAAACCGGCTCAACTGTGTGCCATCCCTTGTTCTTAGCTATCTCCGCCCTCCCCTTATATTTTCGACTGCTTATCTCTCACTCCATCTCCATTGCCGACGAGGCCGGCCCCCCTCCTTGATCCCTCTCTCCCTTTCTCGATCTCATTCCTCGCTGGCGAGGCCGGACCCCCTCTCTCCCTCTCTCGATCTCCCTCGTCGGTGATGGTGACGAGGCTGAACCCTCCCTTCCTCTCTCACTCTCTTGATCTCTCTCGTCGGCAAGGTCAGACCCCTCCCTCCCTCTTTCTCTCTCGATCTCCCTCATCGATGACGGCAGCGAGGTCGGACCCCCTCCCTTTCTCTCTTCCTCTCTCTTTCTTAGTTTCAGATCCTAAAATCGGGTTCGTATACCCAAGATCCATTAGGATCTGGGTTTGGTACTTTAAGTACGGATCCGTCGGATATTCGAGTTCAGGTACGGTACCAGTAATTAAAATTGGATTCAAATCTGAATATCTAGGTTCCGATCCGAACCCGATCCATTGATAAATCTAGTTCAGTGATTAATAAATAATACTATAAATTTAAAATAAAAAATAAACCTATGACTATAGAGAGGGGGTCGCACTGAAAGCTCCGAGGGTCGTCGGCGACGGCACTAGAGGAAAACGATGGTGCTAGAGGTAACCTACGAAATAATAGAAAGATAGTGAGATAGAGAGAGAAGAGAGAGAGAGAAAGAGGAAAGAGAGAGAGAGGGAGAGGGGGTTCGGAGGGGCACCGTGATGGGGAGGCCAGGGGATGGGGAGGGTAGGGGGTGGCGGTCGAAGATGGGGAGGGCAGGGAGCGACGGACGGTTGGAGATGGGGAGGGCGGGGGGCAGGCGGCTGGGGAGGGCAAGGGGTGGGCGGCGGCCGGGGATGGGGAGGCAGGGGCGGTGGCGGCCGAGGATGGGGAAGGCAGGGGGCAAGCGGTCAGGGATGGGGAAGAAAGGGGGCGGCGGTGGTCGGGATGGGGAGGGTGGGGGCTGGCGGTCATGGCCAGGGATGGGGAGGGTGGGGGGCTGGCGACCGCGGTCGAGGATGGGTAGAGTCTCACTAGCGATGGAGAAGAGGGGAAGAGAGAGAGAGAGCGCACGGGAGGGAAGAAAAACTAGAAATTTTTAACCTAACCTACGGCAGCAGTTTTTGAATCGCTGCCATAGATCTATGGCAGCGATTATGGTAAACCACTGCAATAGATCTACGACAACGGTTTATAACCGCTGCCATAGATTTATAGCAACGATTTTTAGTAACCGCTGCCATAGGTTGGAAATGAATTTTTTTAATTTTTTTTTCTAAATATTATATAATTTTAAAATTCAATGCTCATCTTCACCGTTCATTATCTAAATAATTATCATTAGAGTATCATCATAAAAGATCACCTCGATCCGATGGCTTTTGCTTCATCGATCAGAAAAATTCAATTTCGACGATCACGAAAAAGAATGCGATGACTGATAGATGGAAACCTCCGATCGGTATAAAAATCTGCAATGATGATCTCGATGATATTTGTAGTATACTATCAAAGTTTTACTTCAATCGAATATTGTTATCATGGTTAATTTAGTATAGAATGATTTTAGCCGTTAAATTAAAAACAAGCGATCAAAGGGCTAAACGGCATTCGATTATGAGATAATTTTTTAGTTAAATGATCTTTGCTATAATTTTAATCATTTTATACGATGATGATAGTAAAATTCAAATCATTTTTCGTATTAACTGTTCACGTAAGCAGATATTGCAAAAGCATGAGCATATATATATATAATAACTAACGAAGTTTAAGAATGGTTATTAGGCAATGTATAGTTTTAGATCGTTCTTAGTCTCACGAGTTGAATTTTATAATCACTACCATAAAAAATGATTAAAGTAGTAGCCAAAATTATTTAAAAAAAATATCTCATAATCAGACACCATCTAGTCCTTTGATCACTCATTTATCATTTAACGGTCGAAATTAATCTATACTAAATTAACCAAGATAATGATATTCGTGTTAGATATATGTGCCCTAGAAGCCAGAATTGGCTGACACTTGTAATACACTTCTAGGGGCAAAATTGTAATTTTGACTATAATTAATGAAATGGGTTATTTTCTATCACACATGTGTATTTAGTGTCTGTGATACATCCTTTGAGTTAATGGTAATGATAATTCATATTTTCAAGAGTTGAAAATTTAAGACATGAATAATCATTATTAACTCATAAACAGCTCCCGACCATAGGATCATCACGAGGATGGTGATTGATCCGGAAGGTTGGTGTACGATCGCTTCTCTTTAGTAGATGAGTCTTGAGTCTACGGTGTGGAGACACCAGAGCGAGAGTACAGGTACTCGTTAGAGAACGAGGGCACTGAGCGTGACCACCTCGAGTAGTCATTAGGGAAGTCTACCTTCTCGTCAATGACTGACTCGATGCTGCAGTAGTGTGTCTGGTTCTTTGACCTGAGATGCATCGGCAGTTCACCTTGAGGGTGTTATAGTTTGACTACACCATTACTCGGTCTCCTAGCCATATGGAACCCTGAGGTGTATGTTGGCTATGATATGTTCATTGTAGGAACTGGATTGCATCAAGATGGGATCTATCTACCTCGGTGGTAGAGGAGTAGCCCTATGATGATCATGAGAATCAAGTCCAGAAATCCATGGCCATGGCAGAGTGAAATAATAGAAAGAGTTTCTATTTAGATTTTCACATTGGACTCGAATCGAATGATTACATCATATGACAGAGACTAGGGTTTGACGAGTTCACCTTAACCCTAATCTGATCGGGGCTCAAGATAGAAGAACTGAATCACACAGGTAGCTGCACCAAGAGGTTCGCATTCAGCTCTGATGGGTTGCCACCATATACTGCTAGGTGTCACTGGTGGATTTTGGGAGCAATTAGAATGATTTAGATGATCGATCATTCTAGCTGTTCGAATCAGAAGAGTTCTGATCCATCGAAAGGAGTTTCGATGATGTCTATGATAGAGATCATGACATATCCCATTACCATACAGAACTGAACCTAACTGGGTCACACAAACAAGGGTTTGAATCTGGTGATCATCAATTGAACTGATCTAGTTCAATTGATCTGAATGAGATTCAATTAGGTTCAAGGAAATCGTGCTAGCACTCGATTGAACCTAACGTTCTTCTTTTACTATCACAAATAAGTTGTCCTGACTGAGCCAAAGGAGTTTGTGCTCAATCAGAGGCCTTCATATGGTCTGACTGGAGGTTGTCCAAGTCAGAATAGGTTGTCTTATTTGTAAGACATTACCTGCCATTTTTGGTCACCTGCCATTTCTTGTTCTTTGACTTTGGTCAAAAGTCTACCGTTGACTGGTCAAACGTTGACCATTGACCCTTTGACTTTTGACCACATGTCATGCACCTATTGGAGAGCTGGTGGGGGCTTGTCCCCCTGCCAGAACCTGGCAAGGAGAAGGGCGCACGCCAAGGGTGGCGTGAGCCCAAGTAGGAGGCGCCTAGGAGTCCTTGTTGGACAAGGACTCCACCTCCCTTTAGGATTCCAATCAGAGTTCTACTAAGAATCCAGTTTGACTGGTCTTAGGCGCCCTCTAAGGAGGAATCCAGGGGTCTCTTTTTCAACCAATCAGATTTAGATCTGATTTCACAAAGGGTTGTGATTGGTTGAGAGGAAGAAGGAGTTGGATCACAAGCTTAGGTCTATAAATAAGACCCTGCGCCCAACCCTAATTCTAAGTGTAAAGTCTTATTGAAAGAGATTTCCCACGTCCAAGGCTGCCTCTCCCCTCCTTCTCCATGCCATACTCTCTTCTCCCCTTGCTCTCCACGTCCAAAAAGTGTTTTGGACTTAGTTTGGTGCGATTCAGATCAAGGAAAGGCGATCAAAAGCAAGAAGGCTGCGCTGCTGCAAAAGGACGACTGCAGATCTTCAAAAGAGTTTTGAAGATCCTCCAAATCAGATCCAGATCTGATTTTTGGAGGTGTGATAGAGAAGAAGAGGTTCTCCAGATCCAACCCGAGTGGATACCGGTAGAGGCCAGGCGCTTGCGTGGCTAAGATCCAGAACCTTCCGCTGCAATCAGGATCATCTACAGGGTAATAGGATTACCCAAATCAGGTAAATTAAATTTGATTTAATTTATCTTATTTTATTTTATTTATTAAAATAATAAGAATCAGATCTAAAATATATCAAGATCTGATTAAGATCAAGAGAAAATTTTTGAAATATATCTCTTGATCTAATCAGATCTGGACGAACCTGGACCGGAAAATCAGGATTTCCCTTCAACTGGTATCAGAGCCATGGTTCTAAAATTGTTTAGATCTGATTTTAATTTTATTTTAATTAAAAATAACATGATTTCAGATGTCACATGAGATGTGATCAGATCTGAAATCAGAAAAATTAAAATTAAATGATTTGGATCTAAGAACATGAAGATATGCATGACTAGTTCTAGAATAGAATAGTTCTATAGAATAGTTTTGCATGTCTTTGATTTAATATGATTAAATCATATTTTAGATCTTCTTATTTACTATTTTTTGATATTATAAGTGTTATAATAACATCTGATAAATAGCAAATAAAAATTATTTAATTTTAAATATCATATGAGATATGATAGATGCATGACTAGACTAGTTGTAGAATAGTTCTACATAATTGTCTAGATTAGAATTTATTTTGATTAGATCAATTTAAATCTAATTTTTTAGATTATTATGTGATAATTTAGATCTGAAAACATGCATGATTATGATACATGAGATGTATGCAAAATATGCCTTGATTAGATCTAAATTTGTATATGAGATATATGATATAGATCTATAACTGTTTTGTAGTATTGACATGTTTCCTGATTAAGGCGTTCCTCTTGGCCGTCCGGTCATAAGAACGAAGAAGGGTTTAAAGGCCCTCTCTTTCCCATTCGATGGGGTGTTCTTATGACGTGTAGGGGTGCTGCGTGTTCGTCCTTAATCAGAAAATCCCAAAACTTACTTTCTGCAAAACCCTAGATCCTGAAACCCTAGGATTTATTGTGCATATTTTGTTTATGAACCCAACTTAATTAAGAATTAAGTTTATGGAATATTAATTAGGTCTAAAATTGAGAATTTCAGATCTAAGACATATTCATAATACTGGGTTCGGGCTTGGGTAGCTCAATTAGGTCTAAGCGGTTGATCAAACCGAATCAAGAGTTGGTTAGATGGGATCAACAATGCTTAAATTGACCAGCCTAATAGGATTAAGTCTGGGTCAAGATCGAGTCACGATCAAGCAAGACCTAATTAGGCTCAGAGGTTAGAGTCTGGATTGTAGGCTAACCCAATTGGTTCTGACTCAACAATTTGGTGTCTAAGGTAAGTTTGGCACAGACGACCGACTGGTTTTTAATTGGAAGCTACTCGACCTGAATGCATTCTTGTGCGAGTTAACGGCATATTCCTTCCACCGGTCTCACTTACCTGGCCATATCTGTTGACACAGTTCTGATCTGAGGTGGTCAATAATCCGAGCTGACCCATGCCACTAGGTTAGTCATAATTGTTATGACTAAGCCAAGTCTAGTTTAATGAGACCTGAATCAATTCTCCCTAAGAAAAGATTAAGTCTGAGGTCTTCCACCATTGTAGATGTGCGGGCCCTTCCCGGGGTTGATTGTTCTCGGCTGGATACAGTGGCTCAGTTGCACCGGGAAGACGCAACCATGTCTATTAGGCATTGGATGCTATGGGCTGGAGGATGAGTTGGGCTCAATATTTCGGATACGGTGAGAGACCCAATTAGGAACCCAGTCTATGCAAATGGTGGGTCTGACTTAACTAAGGAGTGGATCAATATTCCGGATACGGTGAGATTCATGAATTAGAGACCAAGTTTGGGTGCACCATGATTAGAGAATCATTGAACAAGAGTTGTTCACTCATTGGCTAACCCATCACCAATAACTGTTAGGTGAGGTGATGAGTCAGTTGGTGAGACCGCACCACCCACTAGAAATCATTAATCGCGGTGAGATTTTCGCATCTCTACAGAGGGAGTGTAGGGATCCGAGAAAATAGTGGGAGCTAATTTGTTTAAAAATAAAATCCCTAAATAAATTGGTCAAGTCAAAATTACAGTATCTAACTAGAATCTTTGACTCTCTACAGGAAAATGTCTGCGTCCAACCCACTGGCACGTATCCTAGACACACATAGACTGACTGGACCCAATTATAAAGATTGGCTCAGGAACTACAAAATTATTTTGGGTTCAGAGAAGTTAACACATGTTTTGGACCAGGACCCTCCCACCTTACCAGCTCGTCCATCCACTGAACAGAGAGCGTCTCTGGAAAAATGGATTGACGAAGACAATAAGGCCAGATACTACATGTTGGGCTCGATGTCTGATGAGCTCCAGCGCCAACATGAAGATATCGGGACTGCTCGCCAAATGTTGGCTCACCTGCAGGAGATGTTTGGTGAACAGAGTCGCGCAGCCAAATATCAAGTCACGAAACGACTTTTTAAGGCTAAGATGCGTGATGTGCAGTCAGTCCAAGATCACTGTCTGACAATGATCAAGGACATGGAAGAGCTTGAGAAGCTCGGTGTGAAGTTGGACTTGGACTTGCAGAACGATATTATTCTGCAATCCTTGACTGATGCATATGGGCAATTCATCATGAATTACCACATGCATAAACTTCAAATTC